>SKCR01034696.1:0-54898 GCA_019454045.1 Zanthoxylum bungeanum
CCGATAAAATCGGGCCGTACGATTCAAATACCAGAATGTGCAACACTCCCATGCAGTGATTACAGTCAACCGTATAACTGAACATTATCGTATTTTACAACTTTACCACTGTCTTCCTCGACATTTCCATTATAATCAATCATTTTTACTTCTCTTTAGAATAATAAATTAGGGATCTCTATTTTTGATGATTCCTTCAGAGGGATATTATCAACCAATCACCTGCATTTAAGTGAAAATATAAATCATTTTCGAAGATTTTTTATAACGATATTGGATCACCTCGAGTTTATGTTAAGTATCACAAAACCACATTACAGTTAACGATATTAAGATAATTGTGACGTCATAAGAGCTTTTATGTCAAAACGTCTTATTTAATCTTTATTATGAAGGGAAATTATATTTGAACTACATCCAATTTAACAAATTATTTGTGCACTAAGTTTAGAAAACTAATTGTACACCACCCCAATTAAGTGAAAGTACATATAATCACTATTGTAAAAATATAAAATTGCACCGAAACCCATTCAATACCCGTTTATACGGTCCATCTAACAACCGAGTATAACAAATTATATTCATACTCGATTCTAATGTATCAGGCCTCCGTAGGGCCCATCTCCAAGGAAATTTTTATTATACATATGTATTATTATCATCAACATGCTTCAGTCCACTTAACACTAAGGGTGGCAATGGTCGGGCCGGGCCCGGGCTTTGATAAGCCCGATCCGAGCCCGACAATCATTTTTTTCCCCGAGCCCGGGAAAAGCTCGGTCCGGCCGACTCGGGCTTTATCTGGCCCGATTTTTTATTAATAAAAAATTTAAATATATTTTTAATTTATTTTATATATATATATATAATTTATTATATAAATACAAATATTAATATATATAATATTTTTTAAGCCCGGGCCAGACCGGGCCCCGACTTAATATCGGGCTCGAGCCTAGCCTCTACTTATCGGGCCCGACCCGAGATTTTTTACCCTCGAGCCCGAGCTTTTTTGCCACTCTTACTTAGCACTAGGGTTGGCAAAAATCCGGATCGAATTTTGAAAAAAAATAATATATGTAACCACTGTAATAAAAAACACAAAACATTATATTGAGTCCTCATTCACACGGTCCGTCCAATCAACGGATATAGAAAATTGACTCATGCTCAACTTTAATCAAGCCTCTGTGGGTATCAACTTAGTGGAATTTTTATCTTCCATATGCATTACTATACTCAACATGTTTAAGCCGACGTGACACTATGGATGACAAAATTTTGGGCCGGGTTTTGAAAAAAAAAACTAATTTTCCAAATATTTTAATATTTAAAAAATAAAATTTAAAGTTCTTAGTAGAATTTTGAATTGGGCATTAAATTTTTAGTTATAAATGTATGTATTTATAATTAAAATATGTTTATTAATTTAAAATTGAATAATTTGTTAAATTGGAGGAAGTGCAGAGATAATTTACTAAACCGGAGGTGGTGAGGAGATAATTTGCTAAATTGAAGGCAATGCAGAGATAATTTTCTTTCCAATATAAATTAAATGTGGGGCTAATATATTATTTTCTCACAAAATATTCTACAGATTCCTTCATCATCAGCAGTAAAGTGATTATGTGATACTAATATAAACTCGAGGTGTCACAGTTAAGGGTGGCAGTTTAGCCCGCGGCCCGGCGGGCTTTGGCCCGGCCCGTGGTGGAAAAAGCCCGGCCGGCCTTAAAATGAAAGCCCGACTCGGGCCCGGGCCGGGCTTTCCTATTTTGGCCCGGCCCGGCCCGGCCCGGGCCAAAATTAAAAAAAAACATAAAAATATATATATTTTTAATATGTTTATATCATTTTTATTTATTTTTAGCATTTAACTTGTTAATTTATCAATGAAACTTGTGATTTATTTATAAATTGTCTTTGTATATAGTGTAAATATATTTTAAATTTTTTTTTTAATTCGGGCCCAAAAAAAGCCCGGGCCCGGGCTTTTTTTTTTTGTTGGCCGGGCTCGGGCCGGGCTTGCAAAAGTCTGGCCCGGCCCGGCCCATTGCCACCCTTAGTCACAATATCATTGTCAAAAATCCCACTCCCACCCTTAGTCACAATATCATTGTCAGAAATCCCACTTAGAGGTGTGTTTATCCTAAAATAAAACGGAATATCATGTTGATGTCGTAAAATTTATTGGTAGAATTCATCTTTAAAATTTACGTTTAATGGTTAATAAACCATTAATCATATTAGCCAATGTAAGATAAATGAACATAATATTCTATCATGTTCTGCATCACGACGCCCATACAAGCTGGATTTTGTACTAGTCAACTAATACCGGACAAACACTGAATCGATTGGACAATCTCGTTCCCATTTCGATTATGTATTCAAGACCAAAAAAAACGTTGCGAATCTTAGAACGAACGGTTCGAGCTTCGAGATTTTTAGACAAAAAAATTGGGATTTGAATGAATTATAATCATAAATTTCGGCTTAATTTTTTATTCTTGACGAAAAATCGTCTCAAACAATATGAAAATCACACATAATCAGGGAATCTGAGATTTTTTGTCATCCTTAATAAGAGTATGCATTTATATAAAATAAATAACTATATCATTAATTTTAAGAAATTAGAGATCTAAATGATAATTTCATATTAATTTTATTTTTCTATCATCCTAAGCTTTCTTGAAAAACTTTTTTTTGGGTTTTTGTTTTTTAACAATTTCAGCTTCATCTCCTCTATAAATCGGCGATCCAGCTTCACTCTGTAAAACCTCTCACTGTTATCCTACGCACCGCTCAATTCTAAATTCTCTTCCATTAAAACCTGGAACATGGACAAACCCATACCCATGCCCGAACCATGGAGACCCCACCCGGCACTGTACCGGCCACCGGAGACCCCACGTGAGCCGATGGAGTTCCTCTCTCGATCATGGAGCCTCTCCGCTCACGAAATCTCCAAAGCTCTGGCCCCACCACAACACCCGCAACTGATCCTCTCAAAGACTCCCAGTAGCGTCATACAAGAAGAAGACTTGGCCTTCGCCGCCGAACTCGAAGACCAAAATGGCGCCGTTTCCGGCAATCCTTTTTCCTTCGCTTCCTCCGAAACTTCACAAATGATCATGGAACGTATTTTGTCACAGTCGGTATGTTCAAATTGCACGTCTCCACAAAATTACAAAAATCATTTTTGTTTTTTGTTTTTATGATAACACGTCGTCGTTTTCCTTTTTAGCAGCAAGAAGTTTCTCCTCGTACGTCAGGTCGGCTCTCACACAGCAGCGGTCCGTTAAACGGCGGCGGTTCATTAACCGACAGCCCGCCTGTTTCTCCGTCAGAAATCGACGACATCAAGGTTTTTTTTTTTGTTCATCCGACAACGACAACAAGAAGATAAAGTTTTATTAACAGCTTCATGAATCATGAGAATGATTTGTGGTTCATTAAAATTAATTTTAAGTTTTTAAAACTTTATGAAGCACTGAGTTACAACTACTACTGACTCGGAACAAACATATCTCAGGCTTTCAGTTTTCACCATAACCAACGCCACTTTAATTACACCAAGACACGGCAGCATTACATTTTTATTTTTTCTTTAATCCCAAGAAAACTTTTTTTTTTTTAATTTTATAATTTTAAAAAAAAATTAAATTCGTGTAAATTATTACTGAAGTTCATCTTTTCAATTTGATCCTTTGATCTAAACAAGTGAGCCAACTAACGCGGGTATTTGTTGGGTGTCCATGTATAATTAGTTAGAAAAATAATATAGAAAAATTGCAAAAATAGGATTTTTATTTTTGATGGGTTCAACGAAATTTAATCAATTATAAAACCGAAAAATAAATCTGAAACAAATTTCAGCCCAAACAAATTTGCTATGTCAAACCAATGGCGTTCTTTCTCTGCGCAGTTCTGTCGTAATAATAACAACAGCAGCAACAATATTAACGTCCACGGCGGGTATCATCATCAGCAGCACAACGCCAGCTCAAATTTTCGTATACGCGGCGCCGGCGCCGGCTCCGGAGCTTCCACTCCTGTTGTCTCCGGGGGAGGGAAGACGGTGGGGAGGTGGCTGAAGGACAGGAGGGAGAAGAAGAAGGAAGAGACCCGCGTACATAATGCCCAGCTTCATGCGGCTATATCGGTTGCCGGTGTTGCCGCGGCGGTGGCTGCTATCGCCGCCGCCACCGCTGCGTCATCTGGGTCGGGAAAGGACGAGCAGATGGCTAACACTGACATGGCTGTAGCTTCTGCTGCTACCCTCGTTGCCGCGCAATGCGTGGAGGCTGCAGAAGCTATGGGCGCCGAGCGCGAGCAATTGTCTGCAGTTGTCAGCTCCGCCGTTAACGTCCGTTCTGCTGGTGATATCATGACTTTAACAGCCGGGGCAGCCACAGGTATTATTAAAGTTTTCATTTTTTTTTTAGTTTTGTTTATTACTTCATTTCTTTGTGTTTTTTTTTCTATGGGGATTAATTGGGATTGTGTGTGAAGCTTTGAGAGGGGCTGCCACGTTGAAGGCACGTGCGTTGAAGGAGGTATGGAATATAGCGGCGGTGATACCAGTGGAGAAAGGGATGGTAGGAGGTAATAACAATGGCGGTGGTAATAAGGATGGTAGTTCAAATGGTAGCTTCAGCGGTGAGCTTGTTCCTGAAGACAATTTCTTAGGAATTTGCAGTAGAGAATTGCTTGCCAGAGGCTGTGAGCTCCTTAAGCGCACTCGCAAAGGTAACATTTCTTCAATTAATTTAATTTTGTTCATTCTGGTTTCTAATCTTTTTAAGTGTTTGGCAAATTTACTTTTCATCTTCCATAGGTGTATATAGTGTATTGACAATGACACTTTACCTCATGTATAGTTGAGTAATTTTCATACAGTAGTGATTGTAGGGAACCTAAGACATGAGATCTAGTTATTAGATTAATTTTAATGATCAATTTTTATTTTTAATTACTGTGCAAAAGCTATACTATGCATGATTGTTTATGAGGTTAATCATGTCATTCTTTTGATCATTGCAGGTGATCTTCATTGGAAAATAGTTTCGGTTTATATCAACAGGATGAACCAGGTACGGAATTCTAAATTCTAGAAACTGTGTTCTTTGAATTTAATCTGAAATATCATATCGTGCAATTATTTGGTCATCAATAGAGCTTCATTGTTATGAGTGGGATTCTGATGAGGTAAAAAGTTTCGCAGCAAAAAGGTTAAAATTTTGAGCATGATGACATGAAAGAAATGGTTCTGCTGGATTCCTATTCTTCTTTCAATGTGATCTTTAATTTGGAGAGCGCTTTCTTTTTGTGTAGGTTATGTTGAAGATGAAGAGTAGTCATGTTGCTGGGACCATCACCAAAAAGAAAAAGAGTAAGTCGTTACATTACTCTGACTTTCTCTAATAATATGAAAACAGAATTGGAGGTGGGTCTGCTTCTAATTTGGGGATTTGAGAAAGGAAATTGGAACTAAAGTAGAAAGGATCAAAAGGGCACATCTTTAGTTGTAATGATCTTTTATTGAATTACAGGATCAAAAGTGTTCCCATCTCTCTAATGTATACATCTCTTTTGAATTTTACAGATGTCGTGTTGGAGGTAATCACAGATATGCCCTCATGGCCAGGCCGTCACTTGCTGGAGGGCGCCGAGGACAGAAGATACTTCGGGTTGAAGACTGCATTGCGTGGAGTTGTAGAGTTTGAGTGCAGAAGCCAGAGGGAGTACGATATATGGACTCAAGGCGTCGCGAGGCTTCTCAATATTGCTGCAGAAAGATGCAATAGACAGAGAATTTAAACTGTTGTTTACATGATGGAGGGATAATTTTGCAATTGGGTATAATATGGGATATTGGGGATTAGGATCAAAATGCCCTTTTAAAACAAAATATCAGCTGTTTTTGTATGAAATGTTGGGCTGTTTTTTTTTTTTTTTTTTTGGGTGTTTCTTATTGTAAAAAAAGCCATCAAATATTAATTAAAGATAAGTTATCCAAATGGGTCACTTTAGTTGTTGTGAGGGATTAAATTTTGTGCTTTTGCAAGTTAATTTTGAACTGGAAAGAGTAAAGTGATTTTGAATGAAAGCAAAGGAATATTTAAAAATAAAAAATAAGCCATTGTTGTTTCACTATTGTGGAAAGAAAATGAGTATCTTGGACTGAGATGGTCAAAAAAAGAAGAAAGAATCCCATTTTGAGGGAAAAAAATTAATGTTGAAGACAAAGACAACTCCTTGATGGCTGATTCTATGTGGCTTTTTTTCTAGTTTTATATGGATATTTTGTCCTTTATTTTGTGGAACTTTGATTGTCTTGATTTGTAATCTTTCACTTTATATTATAGTTTTGTTTGGATCAAGTGATCTAGAAGAGTTGGTGAAATATTTTATTTAATTAAGTGAGATCCTCTTATGGTAGGAATGTGTGAATATTGAATATACATCAACTATATTTTCAAACAATGGCTAGCTTGGCAGTTTTTCCTAATTAGTTCCTTTGTATATTTGTTATTACAAAAATATTTAGGAGTCAAAAGTAGCACACAAAATTCATCTTTTAAAGAATTTTGTATCAAATATCTTACAAGGGAAATTATCTTTTTTATACCTGATGTTTACAGTTGTTTTTGGTTTCAGGGATAATTCGGGAAAAACCATTTCTCGAACAAATCTCTCTCAACTGTGAATTTGTTTGGTTTGAGGACCAAATATAAACTTAGCAAAAGATGAGAAAACACACAGACAAAACAGATGATTTAACGTGGTTCGGCGGAATGGATCCAACCTACGTCCACAGACACAAATAAAATCATGTTTTTATTACCATCCCAGGTCGGACCGACCTCCTTATATCTCGCTTACTCACCTGACTGACCTCTTACTAACTCTTACTTATAATAATCTTTTTGCTCTCTTTTACAAGTTACGTATGAAAACTAATTAGCCCCCATACAATGAGTTCTCAACTCCTTTATATACCAAGACAAATTCTACTGTTACATCAGCTTATGACGTCAGCCACATGAATTGCCCATTACTCGCACGTTACAGTCATTCATGACACTGGCCATGTTTCCTCGTACGTTATTGCTCTTTACTCGTACGTTATTACTTATTACTCGTATGTTACGCCCATCCAACTGTCTGACGGCTCTAGGTTTCATGTAGGGCTTACGTCATCCATACATGCGCATAAGATTAAACAGTCCCGACCTATTACTCTCTTCCTAATCAGGTCGGGTCGAAAGGGTCATATGACTTCGTCGAGTCGGTCTGTCGGAACGAGCAACATCTTTTCATTGCATCTGCTAACATGTAGGGTCGATGTGATGAGACTCATGGTGTTTGATCTGACCTCTTCTCTTTTCCTCGGCCGGGTTTGATCTATTGAGTCGATTATTACTTCAGAGGCTGACACGAGGCTCTGAATGCCGATGATGCCCTGAAAGTCTGATGTCGGACCTGACCTGAACACCTTGGGTCAATCTTCGCAAGTACTCTAGTGCCCTCGAGCCTGACCACCTCGGTTCTGACCACTTTGGACCTGACCACCTCGGATATGGTAGGTCGGTCCGACCCGGGGTGGTAATAAAAATATCATTTATTTGTGTCTGTAGATGTAGGTTGGATCCATTCCGCCGAACCACGTTAAATCCTTTGTTTTGTCTTTGTGTTTTTCATCTTTTACTAAGTTTGCATTTGGTCCCCAAACCAAACAAATTCATAGTTGATGGAGATTTGTTCGAGGAGTGATTTTTCCTGAATTACCTCTGGAACGAAAATCAGCCGTCAACACCTGATGAATAAGGTAAGTACTGTTTTCCATGAAAAGTTTGAAAGTGTTCTATTTTTCAACCCGTTGTTTGAAAATTATTTCGTTTTACACCATTCCGTTAACAATGTTAAATAAGTATTGACGTCACAAGAGTAATTTAGTCATTTAATATCATTGCACTGAAATTATTATTTGAACAAGGGAAAATTATCAATTTTCCATCCAATGATTTTTGAAAGTACATTTTTACTCTAAAACTTTGAAAATGTTCCAAAATCCACTAGTTGTTTCAAAAATGTTATGTTTTCCACAATTCCATTAACGGTGTTGTTTCATTAAGTAGGGTTAAAAATCATTGGAAAATTCATCGAAAACATAATATTTTCCCCATCAATTGCCTTCATATTATTCTCTTTCCATTGCATGGTTGAGACTACAGTCTTATATCCATTTGATGTCGCTCTGTTTGACGGTTAGGGTGGCAACGATCCTCCTGAAGGACTGTAAGTAGGGTCTAAGAAATTTTTTATTTGAATTGCAGTACTGAGAGTTAACGAGTGTGTTTTGATACACTGTATTACATTAGGTTGTATTACATTATTTAATATGTGGTATATTGCTTTGTGAATATGTTACATTAGCACTATATTATAATAATATTATACAACATTTGGTGCTACATTGTTCTGTATTATATTAGAGATATTATTTAAATTTTATTAATGTTTAATATGTAATATTAATTTTTATTTTGAATTTATTGTTTAAATTTCTAATAAAGATAAAAAAAATTATTAAAAAAAATTGTAATTTAATTTTTAATATTTTCTAGTAAATAATAAATAAATAATTATTACATAATAAAGTGAAATAATTAAAATAATTCTATTTAATTAGATTTATTATTTTAGTGATTTTAAATTATTACATCACAAACCTAAAACAATTAAAAATAATTTTTTTAAAAAAATTAACAATAATATTTATTAATAATATTATTATTTAAATTTCTAATGGAATATATATACACATACACAAGAACACATATTTTAATATTATTTTTTAATAGTGGAGAACTGAACAATTTGAAATAACGAGTGGATCTTGGAATACTTTCAAAAGTTTCGGGTATAAATATTATTTTGATAATCATCATATGGAAACCGGATAATTTTCCGAGAGTAAAATAATACTTTTGATTAAATCTTTTAACTTTAACTAACAACGTCAAAAAAAAATATATATATATAAAACAGAATAATTTTCAAACAACATGTGAATAAACATTTCATGAAAAACATTACTTGCCATATTCATCAAGTGTAAAAAAGATAATTTTCATACACACAGAAATACACACTTCTTTTTTGGCTTCATTATGCAAGTTTATAGAACCGTTACGATAATTTGATAAAAATCCTAAAACATAGCCATTTCATTTTAGTTTAAAAAAAATCACAAATAAAAAATTAATAAAATTAAAAAGATTTGGCAGTGTGTTTTGGTTTTTGTCAAAATTCTGTAACATTTTCTTTTGTCAAGGTATTATTTCTCTTTACAATATCAATTATTCTAGTTCTACTATCTCAATCTCTGTTCATAGTTTGATATAACTTTACAAGTAGAGGATTTTTTTTTTTTTTAATAGTTATCAACGAGGGTTTTTATTAAAATTTATAAAATTACCTTGTATAAAATAGTGAAATAAAATACATAAATTTTTTTAATCTAAAAAAAAAAAAAATTTTCTGCAACTTCTACATCCAAAAACTCAAAATTTGAGTTTCTTACCATAAAGCAATATAATTTTTTTAATCTAAAAAAAAAATTATAGTCAATAAGTACAATAAGAAAATGTTTTTGACCAATAAAAAAGTTATACCAAACAAATGCTTCTTGAATTACTTAATCACATACTTTGATCATAATGGTTTGTGTCCATTGCAGAAAAATCAATCGAGTGGCTAAGAATTGGGACATCTAAGCCTAAGCAAATTTTGGGATTATTTATTTTACAAATGGGAACCTCACAAAAATTGATTTAGATTCCACTATAAGTGCATGGACCATCCTTTATGATCATTGCATGGTTTAATTATAAATGTCATCAAATCAACTTTTCAGCCACATAATCCCCAGAATAAGCTGAGCAAAAGAATTAACATTTGCTAATTCTAATCATGATTTTGCCATCTTTGTAAAGCTGTAATGATTCCAAGGTCTTGAACAAGGGAGCAAGAAGACGGACACTTTTAATTCTCCAAGTAATTAGATTTGTCTTTTAACATTGTGGGTAAAGAAGGCTGCTTTTGGGTGGCATTAGATTTGAAGATTGGGTAAATAAAAAAAAAAAAAAAGTCATATATTGGATTTGAGACCCTATTTTGGGTCAAATTTGAGAGTTTCAACTGATCATCAATGTCGACTCTCCCCAAAACCATCTTTGATAAGATTTGAGAATCGAAAGAACACATGAAATTTTTAACAAGCTTGTTACTTCATAACCCTATCATTTAATGTAACATATGCTAAAAGAGGACATGAGAAGAAGAAAATGTTAGCACCATAGTACGTGATGAAGGATTTTGATGATGCAACGTAAGATACTTCGACGCGCATTCGTGAGCATTACAAAAAGATATCGAAATATATTGGATGTGAAGACTCAAGCGCTAAAAGAAGATATCTAGTGTAGTCTTATAGTTTAGGGATCTCAATGTAAGTGAGTTGATAATTTAATTATTCTAAGCTCATAGGACTCACATATTCATATAGAGCATTTATGGTCATGTGCATAAATATTTTTAACCTTCAAAACTTGTATTTATGCACTAGGACCAGCATACTGGTCTCTGGAACTGGAATATTGGTCATCATATACTGGCATACAGGTGACCATTCGAACGAGACTCAAACGAGGAGTTTCTGGACACTTGCTTTCGAACGCAAATTCGAACGCCACTCGATCTCGAAGTCTCTGGAATATTTCGTTTGAACACTTTGGAGTACGCACTGCAAACGCCGATCGACATACCGATCCCATAAGGCTCCATACCGATCTCAACGGTAACTTTTTATAGCCATTTGAATTGCGGGACTGGCATACCGGTCTCAGGACAGAGAGCTGAGACAATATTTTTCTTTCACTATATATTGAACCTCAATTTCATTTTCCAAGTTTTTTACAACTTCTAACATTTTTTTAAGGCAAAAATAAAGAGAGAAACAAGTCTTATTATTTATATACTCTCTTTATAATCAAATCTCATACACTACATCTTCATACACATTTAGTGAGCTTAAAATTACTTGGGGTTAGATACTCACGCCTTAATCTTCATTATCCTTTTTGTGAATACCCAAGCTGGATAGCAAATCTTTTATATTTAAACATTTGTAATTGTGAAATTTCTTGTTGAGTGAGTATACTTAAAATGGTGTTTTTGTGTAAAGGTTTAAGAGTGAAACTATGTGATAAAACTCTTGTGTAAATGTTTGGAGTGAACTTAGAGGACAGAACTCTTGGTTGTGAGTGAGCCACAAAAAACTCATGGTGTAAAATGTAGAATTACTTTTGATAGTGCAAAGCTAAGCGTGGTTTGAAGGAGTGAAGCCGAACCACTATAAATCTTGTGTCAATTTCTCTAACTTATTCATTTTATTTATTGCAAGTTATATTTTATATATGCATATTGTTTAGAAACTTGCATTTTGAAATTAATTATTGAATTCATTAATTGTAGAAATTGAACACTAAGTTAAATTGGTAAGGTTACTATCTAAGTGGCTTAAAATTGAAAAGATTTTTAATTCTGTAATATTTGGCCAATATTCAATTTACCCTTTTTAGATATAGTTAGTGTTGTTTGAGTGTTTGCATGTAATTTTAAAAAATAAAAGAGAAGAAGACGAGCTAATGCATCATTTCTCTTATGAAAAATTGGTAGAGGACGAGGACATCTCCTCCACCAATTGAAGGAAGAAGACGATACTTTATTAATCCTCTTTTTTTTATGACAAATAGGATCTGGTGAGGATAGTATGCTCTGCCAAACGAAGAAAGAAAATCAAAGATCCATTGAGAAATCCTCTTCATCACAAAATCAACCAATGTATATTGGTAATAAAGAGTTTATGATTTGATTGTCAGATTCTAAATTTAAGTGTAGGAGATATATATATATATATATATATATATATATATATATATATATATATATTTTTTATAAAAACTTGAGACAATCGATATTTTATTTATTTCGCTTAAGTCCGAATCAGATAATTTGATGACAGAATTTCCATAATTAAGAAACGTTATTAAAGCTCCTATACCATAAGAACAAGTCCATTCGTCTATGAAAGACGAGCCTTTGAAAAAAGAAAATTAAAAAAAGAAAAAGAAAGAAAGAATAAAAAGACAAGGATGCGTGTCTAAATATCAGTTAACATGAACCTAAGTAAACAAGTGTCACAATGATAATGACACACATCACAAAATCAACTTAGATACAAATCAAATTAAGACCACCTATATATATGAATCCTCTATTTGATAAAATGAAAACAAAAAATTGAGCAAGAGAAATTACAGTGACTCTCTCTAAAATCTTTCAAAATTCGTTTATTAATTTGATCGTTGAAGGATATTAGAATACAGAGCTGGCACTGCTGATTATTATTATTATTTTATAGAGAATCCTTGGTGATATTATCCATGTCTAATCTAAGGAGGAGGATTCGTATTGGTCAAATAAAAAAGAAAGTTTATTAAAGCAAAGTTTTAAGGATGGAATAATATAGTGAACAATTTCATCATCTGTTACATATGGACAATTACACATGGCACGATTTTGTAATTTTTCATTAATAAAATGTGAAATTATCTATTATTTATGTTATCAAAAATATATAAAATTTTAAATTGCATTCTCAAATCCACTTAAGATTGTAAAGTGTCTCAAATTTATATTAAATTTGGGTATACGATTGAAACGTATGTCAAACATTAGGTATAAGATGGAAAATATGTGGATATTTTCTATAATTTTGATGCGCTTTGTAATATTTTGATGGACCAGTGAAAAAAATTATAAGATTTGTATATTTTTGATAACATTCTAAATATTAATTAAATAATTGGTAATTTCCCTAATAATATTGAAGTTATAAATTACCTTATATTTGTTCACATTAACTTTGAGCAAGGCCATCACCAGACAATTAATCTTCGCATATATTTCAGGCAAGCAAAGAACAAGCTATAAGGCTAGAAGAAGTACAATTTATGAAGTGGCAAGTTTCTGCATTAAGCCCCGGATATGGTTTGGTGGCAAAGAGTTTATGACTCGATTGTCAGGTCCTTAGTTCGAGTTCAGAAAGTGCGTTTCTTATATGAGTCTGAGACAGTCGGAAGTTTTATTTATTTTGCTTAAACTTGAGTTTTACTATAAATTGAGAACTAATTGAGAGCTCAAAGTATCCCCAACAAGTAAGCTTCAAGTAAAGAAACTTACAGTGTAAGCTCCAAGTAAGAGAGCTTAGAGAGTGTAGTTAGTGTGTGAATTTTTTTGTACAAATTTTGTAATACTTGTAGATTCTATTCAAGTAGTAATATAGAGTATTTATTTTTTCTCACAAAAACACTTTTCAGTAATGAGAGAATCACAACAAGTGGTATCAGAGCTTTGGTTATATGTTGGGGATCTTATAGGTGAAGAACATAACTCGGTTAAGAAAAATCGGATTTTAGGAAAGTTGTCAAAAATTATTTTTGACTATACCATCAGCTTGATCACGTCAAGATGAGCACGATGGTATTTTCCCCTAATCAAACCGACAACGGAGGAAGCCTCAGACACCATACACCCCATCCAGAAGCTTCACAGGTGCCCCCTACATGCGCCATCCAAGGTTAAAGACACTGACGTGTCTGCCATGTCAGCCAACGTCAGTGCACAATCAACTCACAGTCAGCGCGTGTGCCAGAGCAAAGTCAGCGCTGCATCAGCGCACCGTCATTGCCACATCAGCGAAAATCAGCGCCACATCAGCAATGAGTCTGTCACGTTATCTGCCACATCATCGACACGTGTCCGCCATGTCATCAAGTCGGTCCTAATTCTGCCACGTGTTTGCCACGTCAGCGAACAATTAGCGCCATATCAGCAATGAGTCTGTCACGTTATCTGCCACATCATCGACACGTGTCCGCCATGTCATAAAGTCAGTCCTAATTCTGCCACGTCAGTATAATTGTGAAATTTCATTGAGCCCCCAGATGTCTCTGGAATTTACATTTTAACCCTAGAGTTTTTGAAAATTAAAAATCGACCTCTGTATCGGATTTGGACCAACGAAGAGTTAAATCCACTTATTCGATAGTTCCAGAGGTAACGATGACCTCTTAAATTTGTGAAAATCAGCCCTGATTTTATCCTTTTCATTTTAATCCTTAAACTGAATATGAAAAGGGAAGATTTCTCTTTGGTGCGGTGATCAAGCTGACAACAACCAATTACTCTCTCTGGAGGATGATATATTATTTGCACTATAAACATATGCTCGATATGATCGAGATGAAGGGAGTGAGACTAGATTATGTTAAAGAAAGTGACTAGACTAAACTCAACAACAGAACTCTCAGTCAGATTAGGCAGTGTATCGGCCACGGTATCTTCTACCATGTAAGACATGATACAAGTGCTTATGAAATGTAGATAAAACTGGAAGGCATGTACCAGGCCAAGACATCTCAGAATAAAGCTCCGTTAATGAGGCGTTTGGTGAATTTGAAACTACGGAGTGGAACTTCCATTGTAGAACACACTAATGAGTTCCAGAGCTTGGTGAATCAGTGTTGTCTGCAGTAGACATGCAACTGAGAGATGAAGTACAAGCCATCCTACTACTTAGCTCTCTTCCTGATAGTTGGGAGACATTGATGGTTACTCTCAACAATTAGGCTTCATGAGGCAAATTTACCATGCTTATGGTAAAAGATGCCCTGTCGAATGAAGAGTCGAGGAGAACAGACGCTGGCTTAGAATAGAAAGATGCCTTCGTTATAGAGACTCGAGTAAGACATCGAGGAAGAGAAAGAGGGAGAGGCAGAAGCACAACCATAGGTAGATCCTCAGATGGAAGGATGTTTACTTATAAGTGCTGCCATTGTGGCATAAAAGACCACTTAAAGAAGAATTACCAAAAACTGCAACGAGAGCAGGACCAAAGCAATTTCCAGCTGAAGAATAACGAAAGAGATACATTAGTAGTTGTCTAAGGAGATGTAGCCATATGCTCTATGAAGGAATAGACATGCCTTCATAATGCAACTCAAGATGTTGAGTGGGTGGCAGTTACTGCAGCATCCTACCACGTCACTCCCCACATGGATTTCTTCACAACATACGAAACAAGAGATTTTGGTTCAGTGAAGATGAGAAATATCAGTTCTTATGGGATAATAGGAATCAATGATATTCAATTGCGGATAAATATGGGGTGTATATTAACTTTGAAGGATGTCCTGCATGTTCCAGAACTTCGACTGAATGTACTCTCGGGGATAACCCTTAACAAACAGGACTATGACAGTCACTTCATAAATTACATATGGAGAATGACAAAATGTGCTATGGTTATCGTCCGAGGACATATTTGCGTCACACTATATAAGACTCATGTGAAGATTTATGCAGACAACCTCAATATAGCTAAAAAAGAGGCTTATTAAAATATGTGGAACTAGAGGTTCGATCACATGAGTGAGAGAGGGTTGTCTACCTTGACCAAGAATAAGCTTACCAAGGATGCTACTAGGGATGGAAATAAGATCCGGACCCGGCCCGGGTCCGCATGGACCCGGAATTAAAAAATCCGGACCCGGGTCTTTAAAACGAAGACCCGGGTTCTTTAAAACGAAGACCCCGGTCACCCGGGTTCGGAAAAAATAAAAAAAATAAAATAGATTTTTAATATAAAAATATAAAATATTATGCATATATATATATATATAAAAATAATATAATTTAATAAAAAAAATTAAAAAAATTGAAATAAAACTAAAAAAATTGACAAAATACAAATATAAATATAAAAAAATACAATTAAATTTTTTTTTTAGAAAAAAAGAATCTGGGTAATCGGGTCCGGACCGGGTCTACCCGGGTCCAGACCAGGGAATATTTACCCGGGTCCGGAACCGGACCCGGGTTGTGAAACCTCTTCCGGATCTGGATTTTGCCATCCCTAGATGCTACACTAGGTCCTTGCAATCATTATTTATTTGGTAAATAACATATAGTCTGTTAAATTCTCTTCAAATAGAAAAATGAGAATTGCTCAGTCTGGTGCACTCTGGTATGTGTGGTCCCTTGGAGGTTGATTCATTCAATTATAACAAGTATTTTCTAACTTTCATTGATAATTCTTCTCGGAAAATATTGGTGTATTTCCTCTAGACGAATGATCATGTCATGGATCAATTCAAGCTATTCCATGCCATGGTAGAGCGTGAAATAAGGAAGAAATTGAAGTTCCTTTGTACAGATGATGGAGGTGAGTACAGTTCCAATGATATCGATATTTACTGCAGGAGACACGAAATTTGACATGAGAGAACTGTTCCACATACCTCACAACATAATGGCATAACTGAAAGAATAAACCCACCATTATGGAGAAATTCAGAAGCATGATCAATATGGCTAAGCTGCCAAAGCCGTTCTATGAAGTATCTGTTCGTACCACATGCTACTAGATCAACAGATCACCATCTGCACCGTTGAATTTTGAGACTCCGTAGAAAGTGTGGTTGGTAAGAATATTTCCTACTCCCATCTTAGAGTATTCGGTTGTTTAGCATTTGCACCTGCATCCAATGAGCTCAGGTAGAGCTCGATGCAAGGACAACTCCATGTATATTCATAGGCTATTAAGATGAAGAATTTGGATACACACTATAGGATTTGAAGAAAAAGATAGTCATCAGAAGCCAGGATGTAGAGTTTCTTGAAGACCAGAAAATTGAAGACATTGAAAAGCCTAAGATTTCTTCCAATTCCAGTGCCAATAGAAATCCAGACCCATCACCAGCACAATTAGCTACAGATAATGTGTACGATGAAATTCCAAAAGTAAAACTAGAGGAGGTAAATGAGGATATTGAGTAGGGGGAGACATAACCCGCTCCATCGGAAGCTAAGAAGCGAGTATTGAGTAGGGGGAGCCGCAACCTACTCCAATAGAATCTACATGATCATCCATAGATTTGGTTGATGACAGAACTCCTAAAAACCAGAGGACCTCTGAAAAAAAGATCTGAACGAGGAAGGATTCCATCAACCAGATATTCGAGATCCGAATATATTATACTAACTGATGATGTGGGGCCAGAGAGTTTTCCCACAAGGCAAGAAGGCACTGGGAAAAAATGGGTGAAGAAACATGGCAGCGGAACTGTGTTGTGCAGAGACACATCAGAATAGTATTGTGCAGAGATATAATGAAATGTACAGTGCAGAGATATAACAGAAGAGTACTGTGCAGAGATATAGTGAAGTGTGCTGTGCAGAGACACAGCCGACATGTCAACAAAAGTGGTCACTCGGGACATGCTAGAGTTGTACAGAGACATAGCCGAGATGAATTTCAGATGACAGTTATTTCAGAATCAGCTAGAGGGGGGAGAATTGTAGAATCCAGCTGTCATGATCTTTTTTGTCAAAGATTATGGTCACCGTTGTCAAAAGTAATTGTCACATTTTGATAATGGTGAAAACCACCAAAATAGCTTTATATGTATTTATTTACTGGTTGTTGTATAGTGAACTTGAGTTTCATTATAATTTGAAAGCTAATTGAGAGCTCAAAGCATCCCTAACAAGTAAGTTTCAAGTAAAGAAAACTTAGAGTGTAAGCTCCAAGTAAGAGAGCTTATAGAGTGTAGTTAGTGTGTGAGGTTTCTTGTATAAATTTTGTAATACTTATAAATTCTATTCAAGTAGTAATAGAGAGTATTATTTTTTCCTCACAAAAATACTCTTCAGTGATCAGAGAATCATAACAAGATCTATCACTTGTTCTTTCAGAAGTCTTTTGTTCTGTTATTTGTACTTTATGTTCAAGTTAGTTGACATTTCTTAATTGTTTAATGTGAGTCAATGAGGCTGATATTATTGCATTATGTCCTCATTATCTTGTAATTTATATACAAATCATCATATCTTCATTTTCATATGTTCTTGCAATCTTAGGATTTGGCCTCTGCCATTCTCATGGGAAAATTTCTCCATTCTTTTGCCTCCATTGCCACATATATTATTTAAAATATTATTTCATTATAGTTGTTGATGGTGATTTCTTGACCTGAGAAAAGCCAGAGTGTGAAAAAGGTATAAAATGGATTTTCACTTTCTGAACAAGCGGCCCAAGTCCAAGGGCATATGCGTCCGGTCAACTAGGAAGACCAGAGTTAGTTTGCACTTGATGTCCGACTCGAGATGTTCAGGAAAGATAAGGAGAGTGAATGTTTCAGCACCGACCCAAGGATATAAGTCGGTCATTTTAGTTCACAGTCGATCATCTCAACTTGCTGACCCAAGGAGGTTGGTTAAGGAAATGACATTGAGTTCAAGTCTAGATGACGTAAGCTCTAAATGAAAGTTTAAGTTTCCCAATGATTGGCGAGATATGAGCAGGCCGGTAGATGATGAGACGGAGTAGGGCTGGCAGGTTATTGACTGACACACGCTATCGCATGAAAGTGGTGATGAGTGGTAAATGTATCACTATTTGCCACTCATTTAACTTAACATTTTTGTGTAGTGTCTTGAGTTTTGTGAATATTTTGTGTGTTTTATGTTATTTTGTAGATAAATAAAGTTTCAGGACATTTCTGAAGGTGATTTGGGGCCAAAACAGTGAAAAACGGACAAAAGGGCAAAATCGTCATTTGGCGCATCGCGACGCAAAAGCCTTTGGCGTCGTGATGCCTAACGTGTGCCGTTTGCTAACATGCGCCGGGGACATGTTTCAGAAACTGAGAAGTTTGACTTTGCTAACTTGCGCTGTGCCACGTGCCAACATCACAACCGATCTGCTAACGTACGCCGTGCCACGTGTCATCATCCTATGGTGCCGACAATCGCCATCGTCACGTGTCACCCATATGTCAGCCACATCATTGCCATGTCATCAGAAGACCGAGTCAACTTTGCCACATCACCACCACGTCATCATCATCCAATCACAGCGGGCCACGTGTCACAATCCTACGGTGCCGACAATCACTATCGCCACATGTCGCCATGTCATTGCCACATCATCGCCACGTCAGCACAATTATTGAATTAATCATCCACATCGCCACGTCATCGGATAAGAATATGTGCGGACTAATCAGCGGGTGACACATGTCCGCGTCGCGACACAAGAATAACTTGCGCGTCGTAACTCGGAGACCCTATCAACGCCTATAAATTCAGCTCGAAATTTCAGTTTCAGATGTACATTCCTCTATGTAATTTTCTGAATAAATAATGAGTTTGTATCTATTTTTCTTTTAATTTCAGTTTTGTAATTAATTTTTATTTACGTTCTATAATAGTAATTTACTTTCTTTACCTTTTCAGTTTTTTACTATTCAGCTATGAGGAGGTAACTTCCCCCTGCTAGGGTGAAATGTACAACTTTTATTACTGCTATTTAGATTAATCTCCCTTAATGATAATAAATTCACTATTTAAAATTTGACTTAATGATGATACCGCTATATTGGTCGGTTGGTAATAAATTATAAACTGGTTTTAATTTGACTAAGCAAGGATACCGCCTGGTTGGTCGGTTGGTAATTTACCGCCTATAATGATGGTTTATGGACAAATATTGATACTGCCTTTATGGCTGGTCGAACTTAATTTTACTTAATCAGGTTACCGCCTATATGGCTGGTTGGTAATATTATCACAAGTTATATATTATATTAAGGGAGATATCTAAAATAGTAGTAGTAAAAGTGGATTCTTTAACCCCTAGCATTTTATTTTATTGTAATTTTACTTTTCAGTATTTACTATACCGCATTTACTTTTCAGCATTTTACTTTATGTCTTTTATTTTAAGTTTTTACTAGCCCTAGTTATATGTCGTAACTAAGTTAGTTATCTGGGGTTGTGATGAATTTTAATATCACCGGTTTATAAGTGGTTATTTTATAGTTTGGGTAATTTAAAGGTTTACTTATTAAGTCTTAAGCTTAATGCGTCTTGTTAACTGGCCACTAATAAGATTGATATGGTAAATCTAAAATAAACTTGACAAAAGAATTTTAGGTTTCAGCCTTAGACTTAGTAGCCCACGATCTTCCTTGATGATAGATAACCCTTAATAGATTTTCTTACAGGATAGACATATACCTGTCGGGCGAGGGTAACCATAATTGGAACTTAATCTCAATGAATCCAGGTAATTTGGTTGACATAGACATATGGTTCAATTGGGTTATACTGGGTATTTGCATCTGACCATCGACATAGGCTTTTGCATAATTTCGTGTTCCAGGTTAGTAAACTGATATATTACACAAACATGTAATATCTACTTCATCTTTTAAAAGATATTTGAAAGATTCACAACCCTGGATAGTTTCTTAATATTGAATTTCATTTTGCGTAATTTTATTTACTTGTTTTTAAGTTTAAAATCATCACCATTCAAATCGATCAATCAATCTGTTAGATACTAGTAATCATTTGATCTCATAAAATTAATAGATTAGGTATTAAGTCCTCATGGGATCGATACTTTTATACTACTTGAACGATACGTGCGCTTGCGTTATACGCGTGTGAAAACACCGGTCAAGTGGATGAAATACCGGTTGGCATACGGGGATAAGTTTGTAACAAGTACCAAGAATGAGTAATTTAATGAAATTCAGATGGCAGGTCGTAGGGGTGTCAGGCGGCTGGGCATTAATCCATAGGGTAATTGGGGAAGAGAGCTTAAGCAATAATGGCTTAGCAATGTGGATGATGTCACAGAGATAACGTATACCGGTGTAATTAGACTTAGTATATATAGAGACTGAGAGTTCTTTGTAAAGAGTTGAGCAATTTCATTCACAAACACTTGTAACTTGTAATAAAGAGAAAAGAATCTCGAGCTAGAGAAACAAAATAGGTCGGTCATACCCGATCCAGTAATAAGAGTTTTATTTTCCCTTGTGCCCGTTCACGTAGGTTGGATCCATTCCGCTGAATCACGTTAAATCCTTTATTTATTTGTATGTATTCTATTTTTTGCCAAGTTTACATTTGGTTCCTAACAAACCAAATAATTCACAGTTGAGGGAGATTGTTCGAGGAGTAGTTTTTTCCCGAATCACCCCCTGAACGAAGAATCAACCGTCAACAATAATCTTTTTGCCTCCTCTTAAGTTTTGGGGTATTTTTTTTTAATAATTTCACGTTCTTCTGTTGCAAGCATGTATTTGGCAATCCCTTGATAAAAACCTTGAGCTTGAGTGGTTTGCTCCATCTGAAGTTCAAGGTTCGAATCCCACTATGTGTATCTCCTTAAGGCTATACCACATGGTATAAAAAGCCAATTATTTATCCTGATCTGTGCTAGGAACTTCTGAGGGCACAGGGTATAGATCCCGAGAATTAATCGAGGTGGGCGTAAACTGTCACAGACACCTCGATTATATAAAAAAAATGCATGTATTTGGCAAAATTATACAATAATTAAATTCAAATAAAACTATCTCCCTCTCTCAAGTTGGGGCCTGTAAGTGGGATTAAACAAAAACAAAATTTTTTTCACAAGTAAAACATATACCCAAAGGGAAAAAAAAAAAAAGACAAAAGAATTACAATTTTAGCATGCTTGAATGGACCTCAGCAACTGAGTCTTAACCAAAAATTGAATTAGGGGTGAATAATTTTTTGGATCAAATTGTAACCCGACCCGACCTAACTTGAACCGACTGACCTATTAAGGTTTGAGAAATATCAAAATTAATTTCGAGTCAGCAGAACCGGACCTGTAAAAAACGGTTCGGTTCATGATTTTTGTGTAATAAAATCTGATTTGATTTAACACGAATTGAAAATCAGTACATAAACCTCACAAAAGATTAGGGATTCATTTTTTACAACAATCGATCGCACCGTCTTTTCTCTTTAACTCTCTTCTCTCCATATTTCTCTACTCTCTAATAAACTAGAAGCAAATTTCTTTCCTCTCCATTGACGACATTCAAAATACTGCTTCAGACCTTCAATACTTCTACGGTTTTACTTGCTATGTTTTTTTTTTTTTTTTTTTTTTTTTTTTTTTTTTTTGAATAATTGCTACTGTTTATGCTTTTTCTAAGTTTATTGTTTGCTTTATTGTGAACATGTGATAATGAGCTCTAATATCTGCATGGCTATAAGCTATTTTGTGCTCAACTGCTCATCATCATCTTTTGTTTTCCATTTTTCTTGAACATACATTGGTTTCTTATTTTGTAGTGAACTTATTTCAAATGGGTTTTCATAAATCACGTAAAAACTTATTTTAAATGAGTTTTGATAAAAAGAATTTTGTGGTTTTCATAATAGTGGATGTAAGTGCTTAACAAAAACAAAAATGATACTCTTATAAACAATCTCACAAACACTTTTACTAACCCTCTCAATGTAGCTACAGTGATCTACAGTGAATCACTGTAGCTACAGTGAGGGGGTTAGTAAAAGTGTTTGTGAGATTGTTTGTGAGAGTATCACTACTCTAACAAAAAAGAGTAGTATTGATGTAAATAAAATTAATTCTGGGGAATTTGGTTTTGTGGTGTAATGTTTGTGTGATACACTACTATTAGCTCATAATTTTGATTCATCATGCATATTAATTCTATTTTTCTGCTCTATTATTAGGGTGAATGGAAGCACTAAAAGATCCCACGATTGAGGAGGTTGAAATTTATTCAAACGAGGAAGAGAATATTGGAGTCACAAATATTGTGGAAACTTCTACTACTCCTACTAATATAAATCATTCAACAACATCTACTCCAACAATTACTAAAAAGTATGTCCTTTCTTCCAAAAGAGGAAATATACCATGAAGGCGAAGCCGTAACATACTAATAATTTTGACTAGTCTGTTTAGGTAAACCTTGAAAAGATAATTGTTGATGGTAAAAAAAAAGCCAAGTGTAATTATTGTGGGGATGAGTATACGGTAGATTCTCGTTTCCATGGTACTTCAACTTTGCGTACCCATATAAAAGTAATATGTAAGAAGTGCCCTTATAAAATTATTGATCCTAAACAAAAAATATTAAAATATGAGAAAGTGAAAGATGGTACAGGGTTGGGTAGCTTAAAATCAATTCATCTTATAGTTGAAGAAGCAAGGGTTATGCTTACTAAAACGATAATGGTTGGGGAGTTAGCATTTAAAATGGTGGAAGGGGAGGGGTTTAGGAATTATTCTCAGTATTTTAATCCTCGAATGATAGTTACTTCTCGCATAACTATTGCAAGGGATTGTTTGAAAATGCATCAAAATGAAAAGAAGAAATTGAAAAATATAATGACGTCTCAACGTATGTGTCTAATCACTACTTGGAGTTCAATTCAAAAGCGTATTATATGTGTCTGACAGCCCAGTGGATATTCAAAAGTAAATTCTAAATTTTTGTCAAGTTCCTAATCACACGGGGGAGACAATTGGTAAATTTATAGAGGCATGCATGTTAGATTGGGGAATTGATAAAATTTTCACTATCACTCATGATAATGCTAGTTCTAATGATGGTACAATCAGATATATAACACAAAGAACTAAAGATTCACCTACCATTATTTTAGATCATAAATTTTTTCACATGAGGCATTGTGCATATATTGTTAACCTTATTGTAAAAGATGGCTTGCGAGAGAATAATGAATTGATTGAGAAAATAAGATATGCGGTAAGATGTATGATATCATATCCTGTTAGGAAATCAAGTTTTAATGAGAGGGGGAAGATTGAGTCTAAAAGTCTTTTATGTCTTGATGTGGAGATTAAGTGGAATTCTACTTGTTTGATGCTAGTGGTAGTTGAGATTTTTGAGAAAGTTTTTTTTTTTTTTTTTTAAGTTGGAAGATGATGATCCTAGGTTTATGATGTACTTTGATGGGGTAGGATTAAAGGGTCTCCTAGATTAGATGGTTGGAGTCGCTGTATATGTCTAGTGAAGTTCTTGGAAGTGTTTTATAATGTTACTATTTCATTTTCGGGTTCTTTACATGTGATTCTTAACAAAGTTTCAATGAATTTGTTAAAATTCAAACCATATTACTTGAATATGCCAAAAATGATGATAGATGGTTAGAATGTATGGCAATTGATATGAATTTTTTTTTTAATCAAGTATTGGAAGAATCGTATAAAAGTGAATTGGGTGTTATTTGTCGGAGTTGTTCTTAATCCAAGGTGTAAGATGAAATGTGTCAATTTTTTTCTTTCTTAAATTTATGATGTTTCTAGGGCTCTTGATGTTGAGACTCGGGTGCGAGATGCTTTGAATGACCTGTATAGGTACTTTAAGAATGAGTCTTCCATGGATCATCTAGTAGGGTGAGAGTGGTAGCTAACAATGATGTTATTTCTTTAGATAAGGCTGATTTCAGTGGAGAAGCTCGGAAGTTTCTCAATTTTCAATTTAAGAAGTATTTGTTGGATTAATAATGAACACTAAAAATGTATATTTAATAAAGATAAAGTAATTATTTTACATTTATAGTTTCATTAATCCCCTTAATTAAATATATTTGTGAAATAATAATTAAATTTATGTTATATATATATTTATTCAGATTTTTATTTCTTATGTATGTGAAATAATACTTTGGATGCATAAATAGAAAAATGAACGTGACATTTGGATTTTGGAGGTCAGAAACTTAAAAAGGTGTTCTAACAGTGTACAATTTCAGAAATTCTAACTTTACGTAATTTTCGTATTTCGGCTATAAATTTTTACTCCGATATTGGATTGAGGCATTTCTAGTTCCTAATGAAAGAAGACTCAAATATCAACAATTTTTCTGTTTAAAATATTTTCTAATTCTGATGTTTTTAATGTCGAAATTAATGAAAAACCCAAAATATGGGCCATGTAATTTTAATTATTATAAAAAACATAAAAAAAAAAAAATGGGAAATGACATTCTATCTTTCGATGGATTGTTAATTCCCACCAAACATGCAATTTGCAAATTGCTTTTGTAATTTGCAATTTGCAAATTGCATGGACGGTGCTGAGCCCTCTACTAAAAATTGAGGTGCTCAGCACCTTAGAAAAACAGTCTGATTCTATAGTTTTCTCTCTAAAAATTTGTAGAGTCTCGGATCTTGTGTGTTTTATTTTTTCAAGCTTTGTAGTAATTTTTTTCTTTCAGTAATAAAATTATGTATGTTTTTATTCAAATCATGAGTAGATAATTTCATCATGCTGGGGGTAAAGGGTGAAACTCTTAATATGAAAGTATAGAATAATATTACTTATATTATAATATATGAATTGCAATCTAAAGACTAATATTTAATTTAAATCTGAATTAATTATTGACAAATTTTGTTACCGTCTATATGTCTGGTTTTATTTATTTGGCATAATGGAGTACCGAACTGGACTTATTATAGACAAATATTATCGCCACCTTTATGGCCGATTTTATATGTTTTTCCATAATTAATTCCTCAAATAAATTAATTGGGTAATAATGATAATTTATATATTATAACAAATAAGATTTCTCTAAATTTGAAATATTAAAAGTGGATCCCTTATCCCCCAATATTTTATTTTATTATTACAGTCCAATTTAAAATTGTCAATCACTTCAAACAATTCAATCTTTTTATTTTCACTCGAATTATTTTTTTACTAAATCTATTCCATATGGATCGACCCCAGACTTACCGAGTTATTTTATTACTTCGACACTATAATACTTGGGAGTAAAGAACCACTTTGTGAGTGTGTCAAGTTTTTAGCGCCGTTGTTGAGGAATATAATTTAGTAGATAGAATAATAATTTAACATCCTTGTATTTTTTTTTTGTATTTTCTACATCTCATTTTTTTAATCACTATATTTGTATTTTTTTCTTTTGTCACTTATTTTATTTTTTCCTATTTCTCTCACTTATTTATTATTTTTTCTTTTTGTAAGTATTGCATTTTCATATCTAAATTTTAGCAAATAGTCTACATTTAGGATTCATGATACATTGGTCTCGGTCATCTAGCGGTAGATTAAATAGAGAGTCTTCATCACCTTCACTTTTAGTTAAAATGACCGATAACCAAATGATAACCCACTTAACCGAGATGAAAATCCAGTTGATCAGGTAAAACATGAGTTTTAACATTGCGATCTTAATCATCCTAGGAATTCAGAGAATTCATGAATCCCACTATGACAAGATCACCATCTTGCATTGCTTTTCCCCCAGATGCATCACGTTTCAATTTTAAACCAGGTGTCATGCAACTTTTACCCACATTCCACGGTCTATATCAGAAAATCCTTATCAGCACTTAAGAGAATTTGAAGAGGTATGTAATACTTGCACTTATCAAAATTGCATCATGAATATAATTCAATTCAAGTTTTTTTTTTTTCCATTTTCTTTAAAAGATAAAGCTAAAATTTGGCTACAAAATCTTAAGTCAAGATCCATCAGAACATGAGATGATTTTCCAGAATAATTTCTGAAAAATTTCTTCGCCCTCACAGAATAAACTCTTTTAAGAGGAGAATCAATACTTTCACATAAGAGTCAGAGGAAACACTTTACCAATATTGGGAGAGATTTAAAAAAAATATTGAATGTTTGTCCACATCACAGGTTTGAAATATGGAGATTGGTTTCCTATTTCTACGAGGATTTAATACCCCAAGGTAAACAAGTTGTGGAAATGATGTGTAATGGTGAGTTCAGGGGCAAAAGTCTTGAAGATGCACTAGATTACCTAGAACACATAGCATAGAATGCACAACATTGGGACACAGTTGTCACCTATGAGTCGTCTGTAAAACCACAAGCATCTGGTAGAAGTATGTTTAACCTTAGGGATGATCAAGACCTTTTTGCTAAATATGCATCTCTAGCTAAAAAGTTGAGGCGTTAGAAATGAGGAATAATGATCATGTCTAGTTAATTCAAGAAGTCACATGGCATATATGTAATTCAAATGAACATGTCACACAAGTTTACCGAACCTTGCCAGCCCTGCAAGAATGTCTTGTTGGGGCGGATGTGGGACCCCTAGATTCGGATTGGTATCTCGCACAATGAAAGTACATCTAACTCATGGATATCAAGTATAAGTGTATTTTTAAATAATTTAATGGAATATTATATTTTGTTATTAGTGTATAGGAAAAAAACCAGGGTTAGATTGGAGTCTAAAAACTCAAAAACATATAAAAATAAGTTTCAGCGCGAGCTACAGTGCACGCACTAACTAAAAAATAGACAAAAATAAGTTTCAGCGAGTGCTGCAATGCGCGTACTGTGCGCAGAATGCACCCAAAGTTTTTTAGTTATTATTATAATTGTTTCTTTCAGCTCTCTAGAAACATAGAGCTGATGAAATTTGAGTTTTTACTCTAATTCATTTCCATCCTTCCCTAAACACTTTCAAGCACCCAGAAATTTAATTTTAACACCATAACTAACATCAATACATATTATAGAATAAAATCATGTTTTTGGAAATATCAAATATTTTTATAAAACATAAATTTATTCTAAATATGCAAATGCGTAAATTTTGAATCCAAAACACAAACAAATTAGAATCCTACAATGAAAAGACTCATGAATAATTATAGGTTACCCAAAGGTGGTCAAGTGATTCTATAATGTTAGCCATAACTCCAAGCTTTCATCTAGAGTTCCAAACTCTAATTTTATATTCTATGTCCAACATGAACATATTTGACCCAATTACAAGCATATTGTGTTTATGCTTCCAAAACATCCACACACAAATTTATTAGACTAATTTCAACTTCAAACTATATTATTATGTATCAAATACAAAACCTAGCTTATTAGAGAAGATCAAACTTACCTAGTAAACTTGAACCAAAGGTCAAATCTTTTCTTCCTTGTTAAAATATTTTAGAAAACTTCCAAGCATATTGTCAAGTGATTCTATAATGGTAGCCATAACTCCAAGCTTTCATCTAGAGTTCCAAACTCTAATTTTATGTTCTATGTCCAACATGAACATATTTGACCCAATTACAAGCATATTGTGTTTATGTTTCCAAAGCATCCACACACAAATTTATTAGCCTAATTTAAACTTCAAACTGTTGGACAATTATGACCCATAGCGTCACTATTTGTACATATCATTGTGTTGTTGAACAAATTAACTATGTGACTAAGGAGATAACACTCTTATCATTTGTGATAAGATCACCTAGATGTATAAATGATAGGAGGTACCTTTGATTTGTTCCTGGATGGAGAATGATATGAGACAATATCAGTCCATGAAGGATAAATCTTTAAATATCCCTAATCAGAGTATTATCGAGATTGGACATCGATAAATATGTAAAAGACTAGAATTGCACTTGTGCGCGTTATGAGGGCATAACAACATAGTTCTCATATATTTGGGTATAGGATACTCATGCAAGTGTAATAGGAGGTTGTGTTTTACCGATGGTACGGGAAACAGCTTCGTTCTGGATAAACCCCATCAGAATTCCATTGGTAGTATGACTATGTGTCTATGGAAGTCTGACATCAGGGTAGGTGTATTTGGTCTTAACCTGAGACTTGCACCGCTAATACTTGCGACAATCAATATACTTTGGTTGCGGTCGTCCAGGGCTTTAACAGGTTCTGTGTACGCCAATGCTGGGTATATTGAGAATCGTAGTGTGTTGGATGTGATGTCAAGATGGAAGTGTCACTTGAGTCATATGGAGATGATGGTCACGTAGGATACGGTACTAGTACTCTTAAGTACTACAGTTATCGAGATAAAATGACAAGGTCATGTTTATCCGATTATAGAGACTAGTTACCAGACATCCGACATGTGCTTCGTACGGGGCAGACACAATTCCAGCCCCAGGCCTAGCACGTGATCATTCGATACTGGACAGAAATTCACAATACTACGTATACTACGCCTGATACAGATCATTTATTCCTTTAAGGATATTTCCGGAGAATTGGGTAGGCATGGCGCTTTGCTAGAAGCCAACTTTGTCTTGTAATTCGGTATAAACGTAGTACGAGGTACTTATATGTTCGGATAGTCCGACGACCGAATTTACTGCCAACATATCTGGGGATCTCATGGGTCGCTTCCCGAAGATTCACCGATGACGTATGACTCGCACTCTAAATTAATCTGGGATTAATTAGAAGAGAGAGAAAGTTAATCTGGGATTAATTATGAAGATATTTTATCTGGGATAAAATATCAATTAAAGAGAGATAACGATTAATTTGGAATTAATCGACAAATTAATATATTCGATATATTAAACAAAATTAGTTTTCGACGCGGAATTAAAATTAGATTTTAATTCGGGTGAACGAATTAATGTAGAATTAATTCGGAATCACTAGGCGTAATCATTTAATTATGACGCAACAGAAAATTCGTTAATTTGGAATTAACGAACCCGAGCTCGAGATTATTTGTGAGCGCATTCGCATTTTGAATTCGAGTGCGGCACAGAAGTCAAATCAAGCGTCAAATTTCTAGTAGCATCTAGCGTCACATCATTCGTCAATCAAGTGATGGATGTCTTTCACTTTGAGTGATTAACGCAAGTCACTATTCATGATTGATGGATTGATGTGAGTTGATGGAGGTTGGTGTGGCTTTATTGTTTGACTTTTGTAAAGCCAAATTTGTGGTAAATGAATTTGAATTTCATTTAAGTGTATTTGATACACAAAATACAAATAACACACAACTCTTTTTTTCATTTCATCTCTCTCTCTCTCTCACGCCGTTCATGGGCTGTTTTCTCTCTTCTGAAATTAGCTCACTGCCGAGAAAATGAAGGGAAGCAAGAGTCGGATTTTGTGGCAAAATCACAAGTTCTAGCCACACTTACGAGACATGCGAAGGTGATAGGGAAGTCTACCCATGAGCCGGGAATCATTCGACGAAGCTTGGAGGTTGACGAGTGACCTCCAAAGATCGAAACCAGTAGGCTGTGACAGTGCTACTACCGCGACTGTGAGGAGCAGGATTTTTAAGTTTTGTTCATCGTCGGGTCGCTCAACCGATCGATGTAAGTATTCCGCAACTTCTTCGATTTGTATTTGCACATATTTCATGCTTATTATTGATCTTGGGACCTTAATAGAAACCAACAATGGCATCTAGAGCAAGGTTTGAGCATGAAAACGTTTAGGGATTAAAATTTGGGTAATTTGTATTTGAGCATGATTTGAATAAATTGGATGTTTGAGTATGCTTAATACATGTTGAATTGAAGTTTGATTGAATCAATTTCAAGAAAATTGGTTTGGAACAATTTTTGCCCAAAATTTTATGTTGGCCGAAAGTTTGGTGCCCTAATTGTCTTGGAATTTTTTTATTTTTGTTCATTGGATGAATTGGAATCATTTGGGGATATTGATTTAATGTCGAATTGGATTTAATTTGATTGAATTCGAATCGGACATAAAATGCCATATATTGCCGAGACATGTTGAGCATGTAAATGGGTTTGATTTTTGATGAAATATGTTGGGCATGTTTTATTGTAGATGAGCATGATTAATTGTGTAAATTAATGTTTTAGAAATGTTAATTTGGGTGGTTAATTGTGTTATACACTTTAGGTTAATTAAATGTGAAATTGGATTTTTTGTATTTAATTAATTGGGCCTTAAAATTGGATTTGGGCTTTAATGTTGTAAATGGGCTTATTGGGCTTTGTTGTACAAAGTTGGGTTTAGGTAAAATTGGTTGGATCCAATTGGGCACAAAACCGCTTCCATAAATCCCAAATGCGACTTAATAGACCTTTAAAGTTTAATTGGGCCTAATGGGCCTAAATTGATTTCTGGGCTTATGGGGTAACTCCCGGATTGGATTTTGGTTATTCGGTTTGACCCGAGTTGACCAAAAGTCCATGCCTTAAGAAATTAATTAAAAGCCAATTGGACTTTAATTAAATTGTCGTTGGACGTTAATCGGGCTTTGAGACCCGTAACGATTAAATTTGGAATTTAAGTCGTAAAAGTTCATTAATAAAGTGTAGTATTTAATTTGGAATTAAATAGTAAATTAGAATTAAATGCATATTGAATTGGATTTAATTATGTAGTTTAATTTAATTCGAGAATTCGTACTTTGAGTACTTATTCGCAAAATGAGTTTGACTCGAACAAAATCAAATCGTTGTTTGAACATTGGATGGTCACTAATTATCAGATTAATTAATTTGATTAGATTGATTGATAACATGCTTGTGTGAATACATGGTTGCGATGCTTGAATAATGTATATCAGATGGATATTAGAAGGGTGAGACAATTTTAGAAATTGTTGTAATAAATTTGATTTATTAAATTGGACCTGCGTGTCCAGCCTTATATCTCCATATTCTTTGTATTCTCTTCTCACATATTCCCCTCAATGTAAATGAGGTTTCTTTAGAAGTGTAGTGTAACGGGTAGAAGTAATACTTGTGCTAGCGGGAGAGAGAAAGAGAGAGATTTGATCTAGGATCAATGTGTAAAGTATCCATCCGCATATCATTATTATTTTATCATATGCTCTTTATTATGTGTTTAGAATGCATGTTTAAGGGTGTATGATGATGAGACCTTAACAAAGATAATAAATTGGTTGCCAATTTGCACGCGAAAAACCCTCGCAAAATATTAAGCGTTTGTCCTTCCATTGAGTGATTCTCACTCAAGATCCGAGACTGGCATTGGCTTGTTGGCCAAAGTCAAGGCCTTTGTCCGTCGAGGATGTGTTTGAATCACGAGAGCTTTGTTCCATATTGGTGTCTTGTCCAAGTTGTGGTTTGTTGGCCAAAGTCAAGACCACTTCTTATCCATCGACATTGATTACGAAGCTTTCCATGGTCAATGGGTCGCGCTTAACTGGGATCACTAAGTTTGTTGTGCCAAAGCCAAGGCTTAGTTGATTCAGAGGAAAAAGGTTAGGTAATACATTGGATGTATTGGCATATATAAGATATATGTTTCGGACTTGGATGTCCCCCTACCGGTTCTAGGAATTGGATTGGATCCAATCGATCTTAGAGATCTACCTAGTTAATTATCATACAATTTATTGGCCAAAGTCAAGATTGTGTGATATTTAACGGGATCCTAGCCCACTAGGAAACACAATTTCCCGAGTACTCGACAGAGGGTTAGAGGCTCACCGAAAAATAGTGGGAGGCAAGAATTGAATTTGCAATACTCGTTTAATTACTTGCCATACGCGCTCAAATCAAATATCATTCCTCGTTAAATAAATTAAATGTTAGTTGGACTAATATTTAAAATTGTTGTTTTAATAAATAGTTGGACTATATAGTCAAACTATTCATTTATAGTTGATTTTATAATTGGATTATAGTAATCAATATAATTGATTTTAATCTATTAAATTATAGTTGATTAAATAGTTGGACTATTGTAATCATTATAATAAATAGTACCTAAATCGTTGATTAAATAGTTGGACTATTAAAATCAAGATTAAATTGAAAGATTGACATTTAAAACATAATCCTAGGGAAAATGTATTTAAATGGTTTAATTTTCAAAATTGGGAATATATTTCAGGATGGTCCTGGAAAAATAATAAGTTACTTTATTTGATAAAATAACATATTATGCCTAATCCCGGAGTTAAGCAAATAGTCGAGCATAATCTTTGGAAGATTTATGTAATGATAACTTTAGTGCTTAATCCATTAAGCTTGTCGTAGTAGACTCCTTAATTTCTGAATCAGAACTAAGGATTAGATCCTTAAAGTATGATACTGAAATTGAAGGATCTTCATAAATCTATACTTAGATTTTAGAAGTACTAAATTGCAATAATAACTCTTGGAGAGTTAATGACTATTCTCAAGGAGATAAAGTCAAAGTTTGCAATTAGGCAAGTAGCGCAAGGCGCACCTTACTTCGATATTCTAGAAACCCGAGGCTTGGCCAAAGGCTACTGGAATATGAAAAGGGTAAACGCAAAATCATTATAATCTTCTAGGAAGATAAATGACATATCCCAAAATATCTGCCTAAATTGTAGCAAACGGGATCGCGGAAGCGTGACTACCATTTGGACAAAGCAGACATGAAGGAATTGAAGAACGAGCAAGGCTCTGACTTCAAATATGTTTGTCAACAATATATTCACTACTAGTATTAAAATTGGATTTTAGATACTTAATGCGGTACATAAATATGTATTAATGTTCAGAATCTGTTTTGAACAGGATACTGACTTCAATAGAGATTTATCTGCGAATTGGAAACGGGACGAAAATTGTTGTTTCAATCATAGATACCTAAGTTTAGGAACTACCTTCGGGTGTGTACTTAAATTAGGAAACTGTTATAATGTAACTAGTTTGACTAGAAACATTATCTTTATATCAGTATTTAACCCGCTGCGGGTGAACCTTTATATTCTAGAACACTAAAGTGTTTCATTATATAAAGATGATATTGAGATATACACATTAGATGTGAATAACAGCATTTATATTTTGAATATAAATAAAATCTCTAACATGAAAAACAAATAGCTCAAACTGATTTGATCAGAAGAAACTAATTGTGGCATTGTTGTCTGGGACACGATCAATCAAGACTCGTATATCCACACTTTCGAAGAGTGGGTACTCGGACTGATTTGATTCTATTCAAATAAAGTCTACGAATCTAGTTTATTGGGCAAAGTGCCTATAACACATTTACTTGATAAAAGTGTAAATGCCACCGATCTGTTAGCCCTAGTTCATAGTGAAGCAAGTGGGCCCATATCAAGCTAGGCTAAATGTGGATATGAATATTCGTGACCTTTACAGATGTGGCATCACGTTGTGGTTATGTGTTTCTTTAGGAACACAAATCGGAAACTTTTAAAGTTTCGACACGAAATAAACAAACAGACCGGCTAAAGTATTAAACTGTCACGGTAAGACCGTAATGGAAAATACTTAAGCAATAAGTTTCTCATATACTTGAAGAGTAAAGTATTCTTTCAATGAGGACTCCTCTCGGAACACGTCATTTGACGGTGTGTCCGAAATGACTAACTGAATTTTGTTGGACATGATAAGGTTAATCATAAGTCGCTCTGAGCTACCATTTCATTCAATGGATATGCATAAACAGTGCAGAACTTATTTTGAATAAGGTTCCATAAAATCTGTTTGATAGATTTCATGTTAGATATGAACATGATAGAAACTGGGTTTCTCATTCCTGATAATTTGGGTATGCTAGGCATGTGTTTGGATGATACCAAACTAGAACCCAAATTGGATAAGTGCCAATTATAGGTTATCCTAGGGATACCATAAGTATTGTACTTATATATCTCACCAGAGAACAATTAGATTGTTGCTCGCCATGCGGTTTTCCTAAGAGGAATACCGATATGCAGTGGTAAGTGGGAGGATAGTAAAACTCGATGAAAATCGGAGTAGTACTATTCCAGGCACCGAATCCTAATGGAACACATATAGTTCATCAAGGATGAAACTATTACCATTAATCTTCGAATACACAAGAACCACGTATGTCGGAGAGAGTCAGAAAACAACCTGGGGTATGGGTTTCTGATCTCACCTTATAAGGATGTCAATCTTTTAAGGTATACCAACTGACTACGTATGAGGAAGTGATACAAGGTATTGACTCCCTATTATGGAAAAGTGCCATATAATTCGAAATGGATCCATGTATATCAACTATGTTTAGACAGTAGTTGACATTATGCCTATTGGTACTTATAAGTCTTCAAGGAAGACATACATGTATGGCAACATACCAACGTATAAAGCTAGGCTTGTAGCGGAAAAGTATCGTTATCAACATTATGTTGATTACGATTCAACCTTTTACCTGTTGCCACCGTAAATCCATTTGGATAATTCTTGCTAACGCTGCATGTTTCATTTATGAAATATGTCAGCTTAACGGGAAAATCACTTTCCTGAAAAGGAAACCTTTTGGAGGATGTTTATAACATCCTGTCGGTTTTGTCATACCAAAACTAGCAAACAAGGTTTGCGGGTTACTCGATCCATGTTTGGATTGAAGCAAGCATTAGGTTCTTGGAATTATCATTTTGATGTAATCATAATAGTTTATGATTTAATTCAAAACGAAAATGATTCTTGTGTATATAAGAGGGTTAGTGGGAGCGCACTGACAGTGGCTATCCTACAAATAATGATAATATGTCATTTCTTGGAAATGATATTCCCATAATATAATCGGTGAAAGCTTGGCTTTCATGAAACTCTCCGAGAACTCGTACATTGAAAAAATATACGCGTTCTGGTGTCTCATACGCTTTGAGCATATGGATTCACAAATAGGCCAATCCGAGTGATAGTCACTGGATTGATATTAAGAACATCCGTTAGTATCTTAGAGAACTAAGGATGTTGTCTTAGTCTGTGGAGATGGAGAAGTTGAAGTGACTGGGATCACTACTGCAAGTTTCCTAACCGATAAAACGACTAAAAGTCGCAAACGGTACTATAAAGTTTGAATAACGGTACAGTGAGCTGGAAATCTTCCAAGCAAGATATTGTTACCGAATAAGCAACAAATGCGAGTTATTGCTGCAACTGAGGCGGCAATAGAAGCCTTCTGGGTCGATAAATAAATCTAATTAGATTAGATATAATTATGTTAGCAGCTGAGCTAGGTGTCAGCACAGGCTAAAGAATTAATGGTCTCTTCAACGATCCAGATACATAATTCGATGTTCATCTAATTCGTTCGGATCATACATCGTGGTGATGTGATGATCAAATAAATCGCATCAGATGATAATCACCAAATCCGCTGACGAAAGCTTTTCTCAGCTGAGCCAACCGTACATAGTTCGGGTGTAAGACACTCGAGTGACTGGCTATAGGCCAAGTGGGAGATTGTTGGACAATTATGACCCATAGCGTCACTATTTGTACAGATCATTGTGTTGTTGTACAAATTAACTATGTGACTAATGAGATTGCACTCTTATCATTTGTGATTAGATCACCTAGATGTATAAATGATAGGAGGTCCCTATGATTTGTTCCTGGATGGAGAATGATATGAGACAGTATCAATCCACGAAAGATAAATCATTAAATATCCCTAGTCAGAGTATTATCGAGATTGGACATCGATAAATACGTAAAAGACTAATATTGCATTTGTGCGCGTTGTGAGGGCACAACGGCATAGTTCTCATATATTTGGGTATAGGATACTCATGCAAGTGTAATATGAGGTTGTGTTTTACCCATGGAACGGGAAACAGCTTCGCTCTGGATAGACCCCCTCGGAATTCCATTGGTAGTATGACTATGTGTCTATGAAAGTCCGACATCAGGGTAGGTGTATTTGGTTTTAACCTGAGACTTGCACCACTAATACTTGCGACAATCAATATACTTTGGTTGCGGTCGTCCAGGGCTTTAACATGTTCTGTGTACGCCAATGCTGGGTATATTGAGAATCGTAGTGTGTTGGGTGTGATGTCAAGACGGAAGTGTCACTCCAGTCATGTGGAGATGATGGTCACGTAGGATACGGTACTAGTACTCTTAAATACTGAAGTCATCGGGATAAAATGACAAAGTCATGTTTATCTGATTATAGAGACTAGTTACCAGACATCCGACATGTGCTTCGTAGAAGAGAGAGAAAGTTAATCTGGGATTAATTGCAGAGATATTTTATCTGGGATAAAATATCAATTAAAGAGAGATAACGATTAATTTGGAATTAATCGACAAATTAATATATTCGATATATTAAACAAAATTAGATTTCGACGCGGAATTAGAATTCAATTTTAATTTGGGCGAACGAATTAATTTAGAATTAATTCGTTAGCGATGTGAATAGCGATTTCGCTAGGCGTAATCATTTAATTACGACGCAACGGAAAATTCGTTAATTTGGAATTAGTGAACCCGAGCCCGAGATTATTTGCGAGCGCATTCGCATTTCGAATTCAGTGCGACACGCAAGTCAAATCAAGCGTCAAATCACTAGTAGCATCTAGCATCACATCATTCGTCAATTAAGTGATGAATGTCTTTCACTTTGAGTGATTGACGCAAGTCACTATTCATGATTGATGGATTGATGTGAGTTGATGGAGGTTGGTGTGGCTTTATTGTTTGACTTTTGTAAAGCCAAATTTGTGATAAATGAACTTGAATTTCATTTAAGTGTATTTGATACACAAAATACAAATAACACACAACTCTTTTTTTCATTTCATCTCTCTCTCTCACGCCCTTCATGGGCTGTTTTCTCTATTATGAAATTAGCTCACTGCCGAGATAGTGAAGGGAAGAAATAGTGGGATTTTGTGGCAAAAACACAAGTTCTAGCACACTTACGAGACATGCGAAGGTGATAGGGAAGTCTACCCATGAGCCGGGAATCGTTCGACGAAGCTTGGAGCTTGACGAGTGACCTCCAATGGCCGAAACCAGTGGGCTGTGACAGTGCTACTGCCGTGACTGTGAGGAGCAGAATTTTTGAGTTTTGTTCATCGTCGCGTCACTCAACCAATCGATGTAAGTATTCCGCAACTTCTTCGATTTGTATTCGCACATATTTCATGCTTATTATTGATCTTGGGACCTTAATAGAAACCAACACAAACTATATTATTATGTATCAAATACAAAACCTAGCTTATTAGAGAAGATCAAACTTACCTAGTAAACTTGAACCAAATATCAAATCTTTTCCTCATTGTTAAAAATTGTAGAAAACTTCCAAAGCTAGCAAGCTTGATTCTAATATCCAATCTTATTCTCCTTGTTATTGTAGAGAACTTCCAAAGCTAGCAAGCTTGATATGAAGATCCAATCTTCTTGTCCTTGTTGTTGTACAGAACATCCAATGCTTCTCCCACAAAAACTTTACTTAGGATAATATTTTTTTCTTTTACTTAATGTTTGTTTTAGTTTATTTTTCCTTGTTTAAAAACTTGCTCAAGTTTGCCTTTTATAGCAAAACTTATGCAAATTGTAATTGATAAAAGTTCTAATCAACTTTTATCTGGTCTTAATCCAATTTGTCCAAATATGTATAATTAGGTGTGACTATTCACCTTTGTCTACCACTTTGATTTAATCCAATTAAATCAAGATAAAATTTAACTAATGAATTAGTTGATTGTCAACCACTTTGATTTAATCCAACTAAATCAAGCCAAACACACATATTATTACATATTTATAATTACCCAAATATCCTCAAATGATAGAGATATTTTTGAAATTACAACAAAGCCCTTGTGTGATTTTAGATTAATCCAATTGGGTCAAAGTAAATAATTAATGTTATCCAATAACACTTGATTGTTTTAGTTGATAATTATAATATCAAATATTATTTATTATAAAAAATTATCGACTACCTAAGTACTCAACGAGTACATTTCAAATTATAATATCAAATATTATTTATTATCAAAAATTATCGACTACCTAAGTACTCAACGAGTACATTTCAAATTATGGGACTCTATTAGTCCATACATGTTCGTCATATAAGCATAACTTATATGTGATCCTTTGACTATAGGATATCATTGATTTTGTGTGAGATCCTCCACACTTTGATGTCATGTATATCAGAAACCTTTCATGGTCTGACATCTAAATGTTCGTTGGGTGTGGACTGATGCACTCGTTAATCAAATGCAAATCAAGATAGGATTCGTCAGCCCATATGTGTACCATAAAGGGTTTAGGTATCCTTGTAAGTAACTCACGATTATTAAAACTTTGGCCAAAGTCATTCACCTACAGTGTATTGCAAATATCAGAAATGGTTTCTGATTAGTTATAAAGAATCGTGGACATGTCAACATGAGATGTGCGTCTCGAAAACTTGACAGTGTATTCTATATTTCCTAAGCACAACTCGGATAGCCTACGATGGAGGGATTGATAAATATATGTAATGACCTCGACTTGTATAGTTTAGAAAGGTCGTTCGTGTTCTTAGCGAATTTGGAGGTGGCCGAATTGCGTACATATTAGCTAGGCTTATATAACGAACTTGTATGAACTTAGAGAGTCCCAATATGAAGTGTACTCGTTGAGCAATTGGGTAGCCAATTAATTTTGATAAAAGATAATATTTGATATTATAATTATTAACTAAGATAATCAAGTATTTTTGGATAACATTGAGTATTTACTTTGATCTAATTGGATTAATTCAATATTTACACAAGGACTTTGTCATAATTTCATAATTATCTCTACCACTTGAGGATATTATAGTAATTGCAAGTATGTAATTACACGTGTTTTTGGCTTGATTTAATTGGATGAAATCAAAATAGCAAATATTGAACTAATCCATTTCCTAATCCTTGTTTTGATTTAATTGGATTAAATCAAAGTGGTAGACAATGGAGATTAGTTACACCTAATTATATATATTTGGACAAATTATATTATGCCTACATAAAAGTTGATTAAATTTTTTATTAATTAAAAATTACCTATGTTTTTCTATAAATAGCAACCTTGAGCAATGGTTTTAATCAAGCTTAAGAAAGCTAATACAAGAAATTCTTGGAGAAATTAGCCTAGAGAAGAGCAGTGTTTAGAGAAGCTTTGAAAGATCTCTACAACATTTCAACAAGGAGGAATCAAGATTGCATCTTGGAGTGAAGCTTGCTAATCCTTGGAAGTTCTTCAAGTATTTCAACAAAGGAGAAGTAGACTGGATCTTGCATCAAACTTACTGGGTAAATTTGAACTTCTTTTAAGCTATGTTCTTCATTAGTGAGTTTTTCATTAGTGAGACATATAGTGATGAATTATGTATTGAATGCATGATTACATAGCTTGAGTTGAAATAAGGCTAATAGATTGTGTTAGGATGCTTTGGAAGTATAAACACAATATGCTTGTTAATTAGATCAAAGATGTTCATGTTTAACATGGAACAATTAATAAGAGTTTGGAACTCTATATTAAAGCTTAGAGCAATGGCTACCATTCTAGAATCATTTGACCACCTTTGGGTGAACTGGAATTGTTCATGAGATATTTCATAGTGGGATTCTAAATTGGTTTGTGTTAGATTCAAACAAATACATATAAGTATTTAGAATACAAGTATGCTAGTTGTATAACATGTGTTGATGGTGATTATGCTAAAATTGGATTTTAGGTGTATTTGAAGTATTAGGAGAAAATTGGAAGTGTTTAGTAATGGTTTGAAGTAGAAAAATGCTCACTGCCTAAGTCAGCGTCGCGACTCTGACCCCTCAGCATCGCAACATCGAGCATCTGACCTAGGAACATCGTGACGCTGAGACATTAAACTCTTTGTAGGAATCACTTTTTGTAGGAATCACTTTCCTAGCGCAATGGAAACACGTTAGGCACCCGGATCGTAGTTGAAAAATTTTTCTGCCCTTCTCTTTGAATGGCCGAATGTTACCAATACTAAGACTGAATTTTTGCTTCTTTTTTGGACAAAATTTTAGCCCCAAAACTTCCCATGAATAGCCCCACATAGCCTCCGAATAGCGACACAAAAACTGGACTGTTTTGGACCCGAAATGCACCAAATTCACTGCCCAGTTCAGCCATTGTATGAATCAATTTTGCTATGTTTCAGGTCTGATTTTTCAGTCAATAATAGTCCCAACACAGCCCCAAAATACCCCTTAAAGTTCCCTAAAAATTCTGGATCAAACGCAAAACAAATGGAGCCCTGTTTCACCAATACAACGTGCAGCAGTGAGTAAAAATAATGCTCACTGTCGTGGGTCAAGGAAGAAGGAAGAGGATGGATTTTTGTTCGACACCGAAAATTATTCCGAGCTATATCTCGTTACCAACATAATGTAGGATGGGCTACACTCACAATATGAATCCCTAAACTCTTTAGAGATTCTAAGTCACACAAGTTTTCTTTCTTTCTTTCTTGTTTTTGTTTCTCTCAACACTTGAGAGAGTTTTGGAAGAAGAAAATATGGCTAGGGTTAGAATGAGAGACTTAACAAAAAAAAAAAAAATAAATATTCTTTTTATACCTATGGTTTCTTATTTCCAAAATAAACAAAACCCTTCACTTTCCACCACTCATCAAATTCGACCAACATTTGTTTAATTTAAAAAATTTTGTAACAAATCATTTACTTTTTATAAAGACAAAGATGTTACAAAAAAAAAAGAGAAAAAATTATCACCTTTAAAAGGTGTAACTTCCAAATTGAATCCAAGGATTTCCAAAACCCAAAATTTAGAAATTACAATATTAGCCTTATTAAATTAGATCATATCTAATTTAATATTATGTATTTAATAATTATCAATATTAGCCTTATTAAATTATATCATATATAATTTAATATTATGTATTTAATAATTATCATATAATTATTAAAATAATATATTAAATTTTAACATATAGTTTCAAGTGTGACAAAATAATATTATTAATCATATTAATAATATTTTCATATATGAGTATATAATTGAACTATCCAATATATTTAATATGCTATAGTATATCGAGCTAGCACGGGGATCAAATGGACCTAAGGTTCCAAGCTCCAATGATCTCGGAATATGAATTAAACTCTTAATTAAATATTCTGAATTATTAACTCCGGGTAATTCCACTAAAAACCCAAAGCTGCACTCTCCTTGCCGAAGATAGATATTAAGCCGAACCACGTCGGTGTCTATCTATATAGTCATTACATACAGATTAACCCTTCACGAGTATCTCGTAATTAGAGTGAGGTCATAATGTCTGTTATACCCCTCTAATTATTTTTACCTTAAGTATCATTGATTTTCCAATGAACGATTTATTCATAACCATTATGAATGTTAATATTTCAATTCGTAATAGAAAGACTTGAGCGCTCTAACCGTTAGAGTACCGAATCAACCCCAAAGGAAGATACTCTTCTACTTCTCGCAGGAAATAGTGAACTTCATATCTATGTAAAACATCCCCAGCTACACACCAAACCATGTCATCAAAGTACGTAGTTATTGGTTGAGATTGCTACACCAATCTCACCTTTGTAAATCAAAGGACACAACCTACCATGTAGGAGTTCGAAGTACACTCAAGATTAAGATCAATCTATATATGACCATTTGGTATATCGAAATGAATTTATTTATTTAACGGATATTATAAGCAACTCATTTCTATCTGGGTCCAGTCCTATATGATCACATCATACAAGGTGCCTCCATTCTCATGTCTCCACATGGACAATCTCGAATCAAGATCGCCATACAGTTATAGAATGGACCGCAGTTATATTTAAACCACAAACAAAGTACCCATTTTGTTTGCTTTCTATGGACTATTTTAGATTATTAACTTTAGACTTAAATCCTCTTGTGTATGACACTCATACACTAAGTCTAAAGGTGCACAAGTAATCTAGGGTAACCATGATAATATAAAATATGCAATATTAAACAAACACTTTAATAAATGAATAATGCATCTGTAGTGACCGGTAACCTTTTCGGCTAATAATTTGACTACCGTTTCATTTTGGGATGAATAGTCATAATATAAATTATGTTGAACACGTACGCACTCATGAAGTGACCTTGGAGGACAATCGACACTCCTCGAAGTTTCGATACCAAATTGTACGATGTTTCGCTACCGGATAATCTAAGATTCTTGGCCCATAACTTTCTCATACAAACTCCGATTTCTATGAATTTTATATCGCTGGAAATCTAAGAACGCGATCTACAACTTTTGCGTTAAACATTTTTCTAAATTCGGATCGGAAGCAAGTCAAAAACGCATATTATAAATTCGGATAAATAGTACCCAGGGGCATTCTAGAGAATTTTTCAAGTTTCCATAAATTTCTCAAATTTTCCCCATTTTTACAATTTCAAAAAGACCCAAGTATAAAAGCATATCCTTATTTTCATTTCAAGAAGAAAAATGAGAGAAATGAGAAAGAAGAAATGTGCAGAAGAAAATGAGAAAGAAAAGAAAGAAGAGAAAGAAGATAAGAAGAAAGAAAGAAGAGGAAGAAGCAATAGGAAGAGTTGCAATCATGGAACACAAAGGTTGAGGAAAATCAAGCATAAAGAAGGTAAGGAGTCTTGACCCAAATTTGAATTGTGAAATCTTGATAATATAAGCATATGTATGTGTTAGTGGCATGATAAGGATTGTGTTTTGGTGATTGACAAAGAGAAATATTGACTATAGAATTTAGTGTTAAATTTTATAAAGTCTTAAAGGTTCAATGAAGTGATAAGTATAATGAGATTAAAGAGTATTTAAAGTTGATGAGAATGATGTTATGAGATTTTTATTGATGATTGCTTGTGAGGGATGTTTGGGGGATGTGTTTGGAGAAAATTGGGTATGAGAGGATGAGAATTTAGACATGGAATTGGCCTTGCGTCGCGACGCAGAAAGATCTGGGAAAATTACCCCATGAACGATTCTGATGCAAGCCGCATTGCGACGCGCAAGGCAAAAAACTTGGGCCTCTCTCTGGGCGAGTTGCGTCGCATCGCGCACTATCTTACGTCACGACGCAAGGCCAATTACAGGCCTAAATTCGCATCCTCTCATACCCAATTTTCTCCAAAACACCCCCCCAAACACCCCTCACAAGAAATCATCAATAAACATCTCATAACATCATTCTCATCAACTTTGAATACTCTTTAATCTCATCAACAAATGGCTCGAATCAGTTTTACACCATCTCAGTTTCGCCCAAACTCATTAAGGGCCACCCTATAAGTCCCGTACCAACTCGTATGATTATAATACATCATGATATATGTACGATGCCCTCAGAGTGATAGAGCTTATTAGAATAAGAAAATTTCAGTGTAATTTCGAAAGTGCGTTTCTCAGTCCATTACTAATATAGTTTATCCAAATGAAGATCATCGCAGGAATCGAAATTTCCTCAGCATGCAAATACTGCCAACTACATCTCCTTACTAGTGAGTGGACACATTTTTCCTTAAGTTGATTCTTTTTACGGTTTTAAATACCAGACTTATGATTTCTGCAATTAGGGCGTTAGCCAAGTTTGTTTGTTTAAAGTATATGATTTAGCATGTTTTGAGAAACACTTTAGAAATAGATGTTTTCAGCATGAGTTTTATATTTTTCGGGGCATAGGGAAAAACCCACCCCAGTATGCAACTTGATACAATTTGGAATTGACGGACAGAGACATGTGCAGATGTAGAGGACTGGGGGGATGGCGATACGTAATGACTCCAAATCCAAGAGCAGGGCTAGAGGACGGCGATACGTAACGCTCCTAGACCCTAGTTTCATAGCTTAGATGGTAGCATATATCCGCACCCCCAGTTCTAGTTTGTGGCTTGAGGGACGACAATACGTAACGCCCCAAGACAACCAGTTTCAGGGACAATAGTGGCATGTTTTGGGGGACGGAGATACGTAACGCCTCAAAGTCATGTATTTTCACTGCTGGCTCCAATTAGGCGTATGGGAGGACGGCGATACGTAACGCCCTCAAACGTCAAGGTTTTCAGATACATAACAGTTTTCAGAATCAGATTTTCAGAAATAGTATTCAGAAATAAGAGTCTCGAAAGAAGTTTTCAGAAAGACGAGTTTTATAAATGAGAATTCAGAAGAAGTTTTCAAAAAAGAGTTTTCAGATAAAGATAATTATGGGATTTTGGTTTTTAAACCAAATGTTTTTAAAATAGTTTTACAGATTTTCGTCCACTCACTTAGATCGTACAACGATCTAACCCCACTCCCAGTTTTCTGTTCTTGTAGGTATTCTCGGAGGAAAAGCTCAGGAGGACGGATACTATTACAGTCATTAGGGTTTGGAGTCCACCAGTTCAAGTCAGAAAGAGTAAGAGTCCAGTCAGGTTAAATAGAAGTCATATGTTAGTTCCTGATTATGTGTCAATCATTGTAAAGACATGTGTTTTATGTATTCATTTATTAAAGTTAAGTTTGCATGTTCAGTTGTTAATTTAGGCCATGGACCCATATTTATGATTAATAATTAGAGGAACGAGTAATAGTATTGTTATGATTGTTGAGTCAGAGGCTTATGGGGTTAGTATGATCTATCCCCTTCCGGTAACATCTCCCGGATCGGGGATGTTACAAAGATCGTATCAGAGCATGGTCTAGAGAGTCAGTGACTGTAGTGGGAAGAGTGTTGGGGGTCTTGTATACGCAGTATGTTCAAGATGCTCGTATGCAAGACACTGCCTTTCCAATATCCGATCCTCGAGTACGTCCTCAAAGTTCCATAGAGAGGTTAGTAAATATTCCTAGATCATTCGAATAGTATTCCCTACAAGAATAATCATACTCTAGACCTAAGACTAGGAATCTTCTCGAAATTATTCGGCTTATTACCAGAAGAATGTTGTGAAACCAGACAGTAGGATTTTAAGAAAGTTATCAAGGGAGTGAGAAAGGAAAGCTATAAGGAAATAAAGAAGGATGCATAAGAGTATAAGTAGCCAGAAATAAAGAATAGTAAAGAGATAGAATAAGGCAGTGAGATTTTTAGGATATCTACCCTGGACAATAGAAAGAGAATAGAAAAGCCGAAACAAGTAATAAAGTGCCTAGAAGATGTAAGATCCATTCCCTCCTTAGAATATTCATTCAAGCCGAATTAATGGTCTTCAAGTACTTCCTATAGGTAGTAAGTCTCATGAGTACCCCACCTAGAAAGATAGAAAAAAGAAAAGAAATAGAAAGCTAGAAAGAGAAGTGAAAGATAGAATAAGCAATCAGAAGCAAATAGAGATAGAGGTAACGCCAAGACCTATAGTAGTAAGAACCAGAGACACAGAATAAGATAATATGGAAGACACCGAAACTTAGAATAGAGAAGTAGAATATATCAAGTCCGAACAAGAGTAAAGTACCGAGTAGACCCAAGTAAAGTCATTTCCTTCCAAGTAAGAATTCATTTCTTTCTCAGAAATTCTTCCAATTGATCTAATAACTCTCGAACACTTAGTATAAATAGCGAGTTCCCCGAGTAACTAAGAACAACCATAAGGCAGAGGAATCAATAAATCATGATTATTTGTAGAGGCTTCTAATAGATATAAGGTACCATAAACACACAGAGATTCCAGGTTCCCAAAACTTAGGCCCAAAATCCAATCAGAGAAATAACAACAGGAAAATGACTAGTTTTCATAATCAAGGAATCTAATAAGGCCCCGACCTACCCAGATCCACACCATTCCTTCATAACCAGTTAAGTAAGCTGTCCTGATAGAACCTATCTCATACCTACCCTACACGAGCAATAGACTCTATCAGGACATAGAGTACTAGAACAAGGATCTTGAAACCCATCGAAACATAAAGAAGAGAACCGACAAGACATAAAGTCTTTCCTACCAGTATAGATATAGGCAACCGTAAGAAACCCAACGGGAGTTTATCTTAAGAAATGGAAGGAACTTGGTTGGAATACCACCTAGAAGAAGAATTAAGGAAGTTTCGAGGATATAAAGAAGAGAACCCAGGGTAACCCAAAGATTAAGGCAAGTCAGAGCGAGGTTTGTAAGACTAATAGGAGTCCATAGGTAGACCAAATGTAGTAAAACCCATAGGTCATCCCAAGTCAGTAGGAATCCGTATAAGTATACAAGATTATACCCGCGAAGTGGGAGGTATTTAGAGGTGACAAGAGTACCAGTATGGACAATAGAATAGAGTGTCATAGATGTGAGCAGAAATCTAAAAAGTAATTAAAAGAACGAACCATTACTAGCCTCAGTAGCATGGCTGCTAAGAGATAGGATCTGAAAACAGAAAGAGGGAGAACAAAGGTGATAAGAGAATCCAGTACGTATAGTAGCATGGGTTATGTAGCTTGAAGATAGCCAGAATGAGTGAAGACTCTAACCAAGTTAGTGAGCATATGCCCACCCCCAACTTAAAGCTCAGTAAAGAAGAGAACCAGTAAAGTAGAGTAATGGATAGATTAGATGAATCGCTAGATGGCTAGATAACCAGATCGGTGATAGAATAGATCGAAGCCACGATGAGTTGAGCTGAGTCCGAAAGTCACCGTTGAATCAAGGGATCCTTAAAGAAGTAAGACTTAGAAGAATGTAGAGACCATGGAGAACAATTCTCAGGAATGGAATGAACAACTTATAAGAGTTTCATGGTATTAAAAAGGAAAAGATTAGGTAAAAGGTAATACCTGAACTAAAGATTTAGTAGGAGATGTCCTAAATAATCGAGGTTGATAGAATTTTCAGGAAAGTAAAGGTGTAAGGAGTTCAAGGAACTGAGACAATAAATGAACTTATCTAGCACAATAAGTTTCTTAAGGAAGAATAGTAAAGAAAGTATAGCAGTACTCAGAGAAAGAAAATAACGGAATTAGAAGGTTAAACAATAGAGACTAAATAAGAATGAGTATAGAAGTAGTATGAGAAAGTTGTTGGAGAGCATGGCCATAGCAGGAGTTCGTAAAATAAATGCAGAGATCGATTATTGGAAAAGATTAGGGATAAAGTTGGAAAAGGCAAACCGAACAGTTTTTGCAAGAAGTACCCTAGTGTAGGAATAAACTTTAGATCTTTACATACAGGAAAGCCTTAGGCTCATAGATAAACAGAATGTGCAACCATATCACCATAATCAGAAAGGCATCAGGGTAAGTTCCCACCCTCCCAACCCTCGTTAGGCAACACTCGTAGAGACGGACCCTTAAGGTTGCCTCAAGATATTCCTAGGAATAAGTGAAAGTATAGTAAAGGAAGACTAGATCATAAAATCTTCAGAAATAATTAGAGGACGAGATGAAAGTAAGAGACAGTTCTGAGTAAAAGAGACAGGAAAGAAGTGGATAAGGTGGATCAATACAAGAATAAAGCAATAATCAAGTAATAATCTGGATTCCAAGGAACCAATGTCGGATAAAATAGTGGATATGTAAGGAAAGAAGATATTTCTCAAACAAAAAGACAGAGACATAGACCAAGAAAGCTCTCAATATAAAGTAGAATAAAATAGAAGATGAAAAGAATACAAAGGAAAAGTTTAGGAGTGCAGCTATTAAGGTGCAATGACGGTAGGATAGAATACCATTTAAGTAAAGACAAGTGAATAAGAACAAGGTAATTTTGGACAGGAAATCTTATAGAGTACCTAGCCCTAGTGGACCAAACCACTACGAGTTTAGGACGGTTTTAGCCACTGGTATAGGTGGTTCGGTAGATTCATATCATAGTATGGAGACGAAGAGATAAGTTATTGCGAAGCTGTAATTAGCAAGTATTTGAGGAACGACCTTTGAATTCAAAGTACGAAAGAGTATGAACTTTAACCATAACCAAATCACTAGCATCGATGTGAACAGTAGGGAATACCATTTAACTACCAAAGTACACCTACTTGAGTTTGAATTTTAACCAATCGAAAGGGACCACTATGAAAATTATCCAAAAGCAACATTTGTGTACAAGCGGCTTTGATAGACAATATCAGTAAGTTAGAAAACCCCAAGCCCCTTAGAAAAGTAGAAAATTTTGGAACTTGAAGAGAAGCTCATAAACTATCGAAGGTTGCAAGGATAGTATAGAAAGTTAATAGCTCAGTGATGAGAAAGAATATTAAGATCAAGTTGGACAAGTGGAGCGAAGAAATATTGAGTACATGTATAGAGACATCAGAACTTGATCAAGTTAAGTAATTGTAGAGCAAAAGTAAAGATCTAGAAGAAAGAGATTTTTGGAGATAAGGAATGTTGAGCACAGCTAAAGGTCCAGAAAAGTAGTAGTCAAGGATACTCAGAAGAGGTTTTACGAAACGAGAACTTAGAAAAGAGAAAATAGGAAGTCAAGTAATTAACTAAGACTGAAACCAAGAAGATAAGAATAGTAGAATCGTAAGATATTCTCGAAACTAGGAAAACCGCAAGTTAGACACTAGAAAGGATTCGAGGACAAATCCTATTTAAGGGGGAGAGAATTTGTAACGACCGGTAACCTTTTCGACTAATAATTACGACTACCGTTTCATTATGAGATGAATACTCATAATATAAATTATGTTGAACATGTACGCACTAATGAAGTGACCTTGGGGGACAATCGATACTCCTTGAAGTTTCGATACTGAATTGTACGATGTTTCGCTCCCGGACAATCTACGATTCTTGGCCCGTAATTTCTCATACGAACTCTGATATCTATGAATTTTATATCGCCTGAAAGCTAAGATCGAGATCTACGACTTTCGCGTTAAATATTTTTCTAAATTCGAACTGTAAGTAAGTCAAAAACGTAGATTACAAATTCAGATGAATAGTACCCCCAAGGGCATTCTAGAGAATTCTTCAAGTTTCCACAAATTTCTCAATTTTTCCCCATTTTGATAATTTCAAAAAGACCCAAGTATAAAAGCATATCACTATTTTAATTTCAAGAAGAAAAGGAAAGAAATGAGAAAGAAGAAACGTGTAGAAGAAAAAGAGAAAGAAAAGAAGGATGAGAAGGAAGAGAAGAGGAAATAAAGAAGGGGAAGAAGCAATAGGAAGAGTTGCAATCATGGAACACAAAGGTTGAGGAAAATAAAACATAAAGAAAGTAAGGAGTCTTGACCCAAATTTGAATTGTGAAATCTTGATAATATAAGCATATGTATGTGTTAGTGGCATGTTAAGGATTGTGTTTTGGTGATTGACAAAGATAAATATTGTAGAATTTAGTGTTAAATTTTGTAAAATCTTAAAGGTTCAATGAAGTGATAAGTATAATGAGATTAAAGAGTATTTAAAGTTGATAAGAATGATGTTATGGGATGTTTATTGATGATTGCTTGTGAGGGATGTTTGGGGGATGTGTTTGGAGCAAATTGGGTATGAGATGATGAGAATTTAGGCCTGGAATTGGCCTTGCTTCGCGACGCAGAAAGCCCCGCGTCGCGACGCAATCTGGGAAAATTACCCAGGAATGCTTTTTGTGCAAGCCGCATAGCTAAGCGAAAGGCTCGTACGTTGTGACGCGCAAGGCAAAATCTTTGTCCCCTCTCTGGACGAGTTACGTCGCGATGCGCGCTATCTTATGTCATGACGTGTAGCCAATAAATGGCTCGAATCAGTTTTACACCATCTCAATTTCGTCCAAACGCGTTAGAGGCCACCCTATAAGACCCGTATCAACTCGTATGATTATAATACATCATGATATATGTACGATACCCTCAGAGTGATCGAGCTTATTAGAATAAGAAAATTTCAGTGTAATTTCGAAAGTACGTTTCTCAGTCCATTACTAATATAATTTATCCAATTGAAGATCATCGCAGGAATGTAAATTTCCTCAGCATGCAAATACTGCCAGCCAGATCTCCTAACTAGTGAGTGGACACACTTTTCCTTATGTTGATTTTTTTATGGTTTTAAATACCAGACTTAAGATTTCTGCAATTAGGGTGTTAGCCAAAATTTGTTTGTTTAAAATATATGATTTATCATGTTTGAGAAACAATTTAGAAAAGAGATGTTTTCAGCATGAGTTTTATGTTTTTCGGGCATGGGGAGGGAAAAACCCACCCCAGTATGCAACTTGATATAGTTTGGAATTGACGGACAGAGACATGTGCACATGTAAAGGATTGGAGGGACGGTGATACGTAACGCCCTCAGATCCTAAAGCGGGGCTAGGGTGACGGTGATACGTAACGCCCCTAGACCCTAGTTTTAGAGCGTGGAAGGTAGCATAGATCTGCACCCCAGTTCTATTTTGTGGCTTGGGGGACGGTGATATGTAATACTTCAAGACCACCAATTTCAGGGACAAGTAGTGGCATAATTTGGGGGACGTCGATACGTAATGCCCAAAAGTCATGGATTTGCATTGCTGGCTCCAGTTAGGCATATGGGAGGATGGCGATACGTAACGCCCTCATACGTTAAGATTTCAGAAACAGAACAGTTTCAGAATCAGATTTTCAGAAATAGTATTCTGAAATCAGAATTTCAAAAGCATTTTCAGAAAGATGAGTTTTATAAAAGAGAATTCGAAGAAGTTTTCAGAAAAGATTTTTCAGATAAAGATAATTATGGGATTTTGGTTTTTGAGCCAAATATTTTTAAAACAGTTTTACAGTTTTTCGTCCACTCACTTAGATCGTACAACGATCTAATCCCACTCCCAGTTTTCTATTATTGCTGGTATTCTCGGAGGACAAGCTCGAGAGGATGGATACTGTTGCAGTCACTAGGGTTTGGAGTCCACCAGTTCAAGTCAGAAAGAGTAAGAGTCCAGTCAGGTCAAATAGAAGTCATATGTTAGTTCCTGATTATGTGTCAGTCATTGTAACGACATGTGTTTTATGTATTCAGTTATTAAAGTTAAGTTTGCATGTTCAATTGTTAATTTGGGCCATGGACCCATATTTATGATTATCAATTAGAGGAATGAGTAATAGTATTGTTATGATTGTTGAGTCAGAGGCTTATGGGGTTAGTACGATCTATCCTATGCCGGTAACATCTCCTGGATCGGGGATGTTACAACATAATTTTATTTCGTAAAACATCATTTTATTTCATAATTACAAGATGTAATATTAAACAAACACTTCTCCTCTTTGTTGAAATATTGTAGAGAACTTCCAAAGCTAGAAAGCTTGATTCAAAGATCCAGTTTTCTTCTCCTTATTGTTGTAGAGAACTTCCAAAGCTAGCAAGCTTGATATAAAGATCCAATCTTTTTCTCCTTGTTGTTGTAGAGAACTTCCAAAGCTTCTCCCACAAAAACTTTACTTAGGCTAATATTTATTTCTTTTGCTTAATATTTGTTTTAGCTTATTTACCTTATTTAAAAACTTGCTCAAGCTTGCCTTTTATAGCAAAACTTATGCAATTTTTAATTAATACAAGTTTTAATCAACTTTTATGTGGGCTTAATCCAATTTGTCCAAATATATAAAATTAGGTGTGACTAATCACCTTTGTCTACCACTTTGATTTAATCCAATTAAATTAAGACAAAGTTTAACCAATGGATTAATTATTATCTACCACTTTGATTCAATCCAATGAAATCATGCCAAATACACATATTATTACATATTTGTAATTACCAAATATCCTCCAATAGTAGAGATATTTATGAAATTACAACAAAGCCCTTTGTGTAATTTTGGATCAATCCAATTAATCTGATTGGGTCAAAGTAAATAATTAATATTATCCAACAACACTTAATTATTTTAGTTGATAATTATAATATGAAATATGATTTATTATCAAAAATTATCGGCTACCCAAGTGCTCAACGAGTACAATTCATATGGTGGGACTCTCTAAGTCCAGACACATTTGTCATATAAGCCTTGCTTATATGTACACAATTCATCCACCTTTGAATTTTCGAAGAGCACGAACGACCTTTCTAAACTATACAAGTCTAGGTCATCATATATGTTTAATAATCCCTCTGTCGTAGGCTATCCGAGTTGTGCTTAGGAAACATAGATTACATCGTCAAGTTTTCGAGGGGCACATCTTATATTGTCGACATGTCCACGATTCTTTAGAACTATTTAGAACACCATTTCTGATAAATACGATCCACCCTAGGTGATCGGCTTTGGCCAAAGTCTTAAGAATCGTGACATACTCACATGGATACCTTAACCCCTTATAGTTCATATATGGGCTGACAGATCCTATCTTGATACGCACTTGATTAACGAGTACATCGGTCTACACCCAATGAAAATCTAGTAGTCAGACCATGAAAGGTCTCTGACATATATGGCATCAAAGTTTGGAGGATCATACACAAAATCAATATTATCTTATAGTCGAAGGATCACATATGTTACTCGACTCGAAGAGATTCCTATTGACGGTGGTGGTATTTCTAACTATTAGGAATCACATGTGAGTGATTCGGTATTCGCTCCAACGAATACCCACATGTCTATATGAACTTTCTTTGCTCATGGTATATCAAGTTAAACCATTAGAACCCCAATTCCCATATACGACATGTGCTAGTCTTCTAGGTTATAGGGATTCGACCGTATTCCAAAATCAACGACTAGGTATATTTTGCTTTAAGAATAGATTATAGTAGTAATACTATCCCAATATCGAACCACCCAATGTCCAGTATTACTACATGACTAATCTAAGGTCGATGTCATTCTTAGCATATTTATATATCAATCTAATATGCATAATGACATTATCATTAATAAGTTTGAAACAAAAAATAGTTATTTTATTAATAAATAATAAAAATAATATATAATATATTATTCGGATTGACACTCCAAGTACCAACTCCAACATGTCTAAGGCCAAGTCAGTTTCATAAACACCTGTAACAGACTAAATCCAAAACATACTCCAAAACTTACAATTCTGGTTGGGAGAAACCATCCAACCTTCAATTGGAGGAATGATAACCAAGCACAACCATCGCAACAATCTCCCCAGATATACTAGAATTTCTAAAATTCTTAGAAATATGCACCATATTGTAGGAAACGCCTTTCCTTATGCGCAGCGGAAATGCTTTAGGCACCGGGATCAACCTTGAAAAATTTCTTGCCTTCTCCCTTTGTTGAAACTGAATTCCACCAACTCTTGGTGATGGTTGTGTTGAGTTTTTTACGAAATCGGCTCGTGATAAATCCTTCGTTGCATCGGCTCGAACAAGTTACAAATAGTATTACACTTGAACTTATTACAAAGGAAATGAACTTACAATACTTGAAAGAATATGGCCTTATGGCCTTACATTCCTAATAATAAAAATAAGAGCCGGTAAAAATTAATGACCAACGCAATACATTCATCACATGAATCAAAATTAAACATTCATCTTATGAATATTAAAACATTCATCTCATGAATATTAAAATTATGTCTACTCATCACAACATGCATACTAACAATTTATATCTCATATAAATCATTAAAACCTGTAATTGAAAAAGAGAAGGGTTAAGAACACTTTTCAACCTTAGCTCTCTCATAACAATTGTAGGAAACACATTTCCTTATGCGCAGTGAAAATGCTTTAGGCACCGGGATCGGCCTTGAAATATTTCTTGACTTCTCTCTTTGTTGAAACTGAATTCCACCAACTCTTGGTGATTGGATTTGCTCCTTGTTGTGAATAAGTTTCCTTGAGATCCGATGCTAGGATCAACCGCCCGATCTTTCAAACTATGACTCGAAACCAACAAACTGAAGTGTGGGCTTCACTCATAAAGTGTAATCTCTAAACTCTTTTAGAGATGTATTTTTTCACAAAATGTTTTGGCTTTTAAAAATAGTGAAGAAAAGAAGATGAAGATCTAAGTCACTCTTTTTCTCTCTATTCTCAACACATGAGAAAATATTTCATTCTTCCAACTCTTGAAGAAAATTTTATGGATTTCTCTTTTTCTCTAACTCTCTCACAACTCTTATGTAAATACTAGATCACCATTACTCAACCCTTGAGTGGAAATGGTAGAGATTATATTCCTTTCCAAAGCCAACAAAACTTTATCAATAATCAACCCATGCCATTCTATTTTAATTGCAGACACAATTAAGTGAAATGCCAAGTGAAGACATTTGAAATAGACAAAGATTAGGTAATTAGGTCATACCTAATTAGACATAAAATGTTGGAGAGTATGTTAAGCCATATGGAATTGTCTCAAGATAATGCATATGGCATTATCTTTATAATGATCTTATAATTATCATAATTATGATGTAATAATTATCTCATTTAATTATTTACTTGATATCTCAAATCAAATAAATCTA
>SKCR01034697.1:0-87720 GCA_019454045.1 Zanthoxylum bungeanum
TTTAAGAATATACAACTTAAAGTGACGCTTCCCAATGTCAATTACAAACTATGTTGTAACTACGCACTACATTATAAATCCTAGGGTCTTTGTCTAATATACACGTATCATTAAATCAAATTTAGTTTCAATCTAATCATAATTAGATATCTAATCGTAATTAGATCGAATATGTATATAAAAGACAAGAGTTTCTACCATTAAATAATTAATATTATGGAAAATGGCATTGATTGTATTCATGAATCGGACATAAATACGATCTGGATTGGCACTCTGAGAACCAACCCTAATAATTTCTCCCACTTGCTCTGGTGCCAATCCACGGTATCATATATACATCTAAATTTGTATCACATACTCATTGCCCTCAGAAGGTCACCTAGCACTCAAAAGGTAGAGAACAATAAGTAAGCCCGCTATTACATATTGGGTCTTTCTAACAAACCCAATTGTTTCTCTTAACCTTCATCATTCATATATTGTAGAACCCAAGTTCTACATCAATATGACTCAGATGCGATTCCAATATTCTGCTATAGCTATTAAGTTGTCTATGTATTTATAGATCAAATCCAAAATACTATACAGATAACCGCAAGCACTACATTAATATCGAAACTTCTAATCTATAAGGTCATTATGCAACTTCATAAGTCAATACTTAATAAGTTACAACTAATACTACTGATTCAGTAGAATCAACAGTGACACCCCCACTGCATATTTTCTGACTTCATATGACGTTTACCATCTAACGTCATAATTAGACTCAAAACTAATCTGACCCTAATGGTTGCGGATTATATTCTCCATGAATACGAAACTTGTTCTTAATATCTCAAGGATAATAAAGAACATGTTTCAAGACACATCCTATGGTCTACAACATATCAAAATAACTCGTAACAATTACGATTAAATTGATATCTTTAATCGTACATAATATAATATTCATTATGCTATCATCATATGATGCATCAGATTAACTAGACATTCTAATCAATTTCTATTTCGACAAAGGAATCATCATTTAGAAAGATTAATACTATATACAAGAGACACACTAACTATCAAACAGTTATACTAGCTGTCACACAGATAGTCTTACTGTGTCCTTTATTAGATCATATCTAATGCACGACTAATGGGAGTTTCTCACAAGTCTCTTTGTTTTATATCATATATGAAACCTTATATCAAATATAATAGAGACTACTCCCACTGCTATCACGGAGAAAATAAGACTTAGGTAAACCTTTTACCTTATAAACATCTCATTATTATATTAATAATGATAATGTCGTTAGGATATATAACACTAGTAAGAAATTTTTACGCTCCCACTGACCCCACTATCAAATATGTATGCTCTGTGCTTTGATAAAATCAGACGATCTGACAGTATCAAAATTAGAGAACTCAAATTTCCGGAAAGCTCACATAAGTCTACAATATGCTCTATAAGCTAGTATATCAAACTGTGATCTTAGAAGAATACAAACTCTAGGGCCATTCTAGAATGAACTCTTCAAACAAAGAAACCACAACAGATTTCTCATTCAAAGAAAACATTCAGGAACACCAATTTGCATTCTTTAGCCAAAATACATAGTTTAATATCAACATTAACCAACAGATCTATAATTATTCAATTACTGCGACTAGAGACAAGTTTTATCAGAATTTACAATAGATCACTAAGTATAACTTTTCTCACTGTCATACTATAAATGTCAAACCTTTAACAAGCTCACTTTGCTTTTGCTGCGCAAATAATTTGCACATTTTATGAACGATTCATAACGAAAGCTTAAACAAGTTCAAAACTTGATCGTAGTAAGCTATGAACAATCTTAGATCTATGATTCAATGGTAATTTCCAAAATCGATATCAAATATCGCTCCCACTATAAGTTATAGGATAATTTTATTCAATAAGAAAACAACAGAATCATTAAGTATTAAATAATTTATAAATGATTCGGACATCCTATTGGACTTATATGAAAGCTATCTAAGGGTCTTTTCATCCTATTAATTACGTAGTTCCATTTTAGTTTATCACTCTCACATTTGACTTCAATAAGTCAAGTCTTTTCTTCAATTGTTAACATCTAATGTTACACACCAAGTAATAGAACAATTTTATTACTCGGGATTGTAGAAAAGATATTCTATCAAATAGAATACAATATTCTATTAAATAGAATAAATGATAAACTCTTACTTGTACCTCCGAGGCGCAAATACTTTCAATTATATATCCATTATATAAAAGAAAGATTCAAATCTCAAACCTTTTAAGATTCAAATTTTCTACTTATACATATCATATACATAACTGTAGAAACTAATGGAACCTTAATTAAAAAGATGATTTAGTGTTACTGGAGCATATCCCAAGAGTATTGAAAACCAATTCGGTAATACTAAATATCAAACGAATCAAGTCATTTAAGATTCGATTTCTCCCACTGATCAATTTCATCACGATGGAATCATAGAAGAATAATATTGAGTAAGAATCACATTCATTAAATAACTTTAGAACTAATTGCCATAAATTCATATGTTTGATCATATCAAACATCCTTGAACAATTCAAAGACTCACGATGAATTTTAAAATCATAGTTTTCAACACTTCAAATAGAATATCTTTGAACCATTCAAAAAATTCTATTCGCGGTTCATCATAAACATATTGAAAGTTCTCGAACCATTTAAGACGTTCAATAAATATTCTTTTAGAAACATATAACTAAGTCATGAAAACTCATTAACTAAGTTACGAAGTAAAGAAAACTATCCAAGGCAATTTATAATTCATTAAACTACATACATCTAATGTATTAGTTTAATAAATCTGTGGTCCAATGACGATCATTGATTAAATGAGATTTAATCACATCCTAAATACAATATTCATTAAATGGATAAGGATATATGGTGTGATCTTGTATAAGACCATCCTTTACCATACGGAATAAGCATATAATGCTTAAGTGATATAATCTCATAAATCATTATTCTAAGTTATTTCCTTAATCGAATATTTTTCTTAATGTTTATCTCTTCATCAATGACATTACTAGTCATATTAAAATATGAAATAACTGTTTATAAAGAACAAGTAATTATCCATTAGTCACAAGTTCTGATATCAACTATCAAAACAATCATTAAACACTATTTAAATAACTAGACGAGAGATCTGGTATCCAATACCTACATTTGTCGTATTGTGAGAATCGATATTCTCTATACACAACTATACACATATTCTTTCTTAAGCTCTATAATTTGCCTTCAATTATTCACAACAATTACAAATAATTGACTACAAAACTGTGTCAAAACACGTGACTTCTAAAAGTCACTAAAGCCAAGAAACGTCATTATAAGATAAACAAATACTTAATGGAGTTTTCTTAATGTAAGTCAAGAATCTCGAGACATGAACTTATTCACGTCAATTCTTACCGCACAAGAAAATATTCTATCTAGACAATTATATCATAAAACAAATATCTATTTAGATTACTTTATCGTGACTTAATAACTAAGTCACTAACCATCTTGATTTTCAAGAAAATCGGAACAACAATTCCGATGGTTTTGACTAATCTAACAATATCCAAGTCTACTAACATTCTAGAACCTATTCTAGAAATACGCAACCAAAAGGGAAGTCAGAAAACATATTCAAATAATATGCATGCAGTGGATTAGAAGTATAAATTATATCAACAATATAGAATAAAGGAAAATAAAAGCAGAAATTTCCATAATATTACACACTACTTTAGTTCTGGATTTTTAACCCAGCAGTGTCTCCCACTACTTTACGTAATACCGTAATCCCTAACGGAAAACGAGAATTCAATAATTAAATCAAATTCCATAGTGAGAAGTAGACCCCATGAATATATTTCGACTCACAGCTTTGGCACGATCTCGCCTACGTATATTCATTAGGTAGACAACTCATTGTCAATCACACTCACTGTGACTCCCAATTTTAGTCCTGACCGTTTCTCGTTATGACAGCTTTGGCACGTTCACAAGGAGGCGTATCAAGGCTTCACTTGCCAATGAAAAACTCAAGCTACCGATGTAGTCCTGATAACTTTGGCACGTTCATGATTTCCACTTTCACTTGAATTTGTCTAGTATCAAATATACATCTGGCATCGATAAAATTCTATCAGCTATACCCTCACTGCTTTGGCACTTTCTCGGATGCAGCCATAGAAAGATACCCGTAAACCGTATTGATAAGACGGACAAAAAAACATGCATCCAATACATGTCACTTTAATGCCTTATTTAAGTGGAGATATTCTCAAGAAAGCTTTGCTCTGCATCAAATGCAGAATATAATCTAGATCAACTTCTAAACAGTTCAATTCTACCTTTGAAAACATAACTTAACTTAAACATTAAATTTCTGTTACGTTTCCCGTTAGCGTAGAACCGAAAAGTAAAGAAATATCTAAATTACATGCATGTGCAAATATCAAAATTGGATTAAATATCATATGTCAAGCAAGACAAATATAATGGATGAAGGATCAGACCTGCTCTGATACCATTTTTGTTAGGGTTTTGGCGTGGGAGCAGCGGAAACTCCCGGTTCAGGTGAAATCGTAATTTTAAAACTTTTTAAATTACTGAAGAAATTATTCAATATCCAATATGAATAATTCAATCATATTTCACCTAAACACATTTATTCGATATCAAATAATGACATAAATAGTTAAGAAACATCGCGAAATTTTTACGAAAACATTTTTCCGTAAAATGGCATAAAATACGTTTTTGACCGAACCAACCACCCAGTGTACATGAGGGAAGCCTAGGTCAGCCCCAATAGTACTAGGACAATTCATGGGCTGCCCAAACTGTGACTAATTCATTATTGGGCAGCCGTCACCCGGTAACGCCGTTTTTCACCGTTTTCACTTATTTCAACTCCGAAACAATTTCCGGAAATTATTCCAACACCCAAAACACATCCAATACTTTAATCTGACATACTTTTCATCACAATAAACCCAGTTTTTCCAGATCTGATTTTGTACAAAAATTATCAATTTTTTATGTTTTAAATCCAATTTTCTCAACATTAACAAATATTAATCACAACACCAATCCAAGCCACCAAAAATGAAGCACCCAAGAATAATTCTAGGAGTTACAAGAGTGGTCATAACACTCTAGAATGGAAACAAGTCATCAAATGACAAAATTAATCAATATTACACTAATATCATCCAATCAAACTTCACACATGCATCTAGCCTCCAAATCCATCCTCCAAATCAAAAAGCCCTAAAATCTAAGAAAGGAAGAAATCCTAGAACTATTCTAGATATTCAAGAACAAGAAATAAGCTTTCTATGTTTAAGATTATTGAAGATTTCCTCCAAATTTTGTAATTTCCTTAAACTTTTTATTGAATTTCTTCACTTTCTTCCTTGAATCTTCAAGAAAATTTTGGGAGTTTTCTTTTATGGAGGTGTTCGACCATGAGTCTTATGAAAGGAGAAAACAAAATTTTCAACTTAAAAAATCAAGCCAAAACTGACTTAGGGGTAAAAGATGGGGTATTTTGGTCATTTGGTCAATTAATATAATTAAATAATGAAAATAAGCTTTAAATTAACAAATCCAATTTGTAAAATTTAAGCTTAACAAAATCATGCCACATGTAACTAATAATAATTAAACATATTGCATAACATTTATGTAATATGGATATTATTTAATTATTCAAATATTTAACATTTAAATATCTAAATAATTAATTAATCTAATTATTATTATATATGTATTTTTATTTACATTAAATAACAAATACATATATTAATGGTATATGTCAAAGTCTCATTTGACAATTAATTAATGTGTATCTAATCAAATTATCTACCAAATATAAATACACAATAATTACTATTAACCAAAAAGTGCCCCTAAAGAATGTGTTTTCGTTTAACCGTTTAAACGATTCGAATTAACTCATTTAATCCGGTGAAGTATTATTAATAATCTGTATTATTCATAACGTGTTGCCCAAGTGCTCAACAAGTGCACTTCATATTATGAGACTTTCAAAGTTTAGGTTTGTCCGTCAGGAAATCCAATTCCGTGTCCATAATTCACCCACTCATGAATTATGACGACCACAGATAATCTCGCTAAACTATACAAGTTGAGGTCATTGCATACGTATAATCCATCCATCACAAGATATCCATATTATACCTGGGATATAGATAAGAATGTCAAATCCTTATGGTATAATATAGTCAACTTTCAAATTTACTATCTCTAAATAACACGCGGAACTTATTTCCGAAGTTATACCACGGCTATGGATTTACTAGATCGCAAGCACGTGTAGGATACATATGCCCTGTACACAGGACTGACGGATTCTATATTGATACGCACTCGATATCATTAGCATCAGTCCACACCCAACGAACAGGCGGAGGTCTGATCTAAATAGATTGGTGATGTGACTACGATCAAAGTATGGAGGATAAATCATATATCCACTATGGTATCTCAAGTTTAAGGACCGCAATGCTAGCTCAACTCGAGAAGATTCCTATTGACGTTGGTGTACCATATATTAGGAAATCTTCAGTGAGTCGTTATGTGTTTATCAAATAAACACCTATATGTCTATATGAGTCTCCCGAGACTCATGGTTCATTGGGATAAACCATCAGACTAAGTCACGATATACGACATGTACTGGTCTCAGCGGATTTTACTAACCGACATGTGTTAGTAAATCTTGACCAGGAAATTTATTTAAGAATATACAACTTATAGTGACGCTTCCCAATGTCAATTACAAACTACGTTGTAACTGCGCACTACATTGTAAATCCTAGGGTCTTTGTCTAATATACACGTATCACTAAATCAGATTTAGTTTCAATCTAGTCATAATTAGATATCTAATCGTAATTAGATCGAATATGTATATAAAAGACAAGAGATTGTACCATTAAATAAGTAATATTATGGAAAAAGTCATCCATCGTATTCATGAATAGGACATAAATATGATATGGATTGGCACTTTGAGCACCAACCCTAACTGTGAATCCGTCCAATATCTTTAAAAGATGAAGTGGCTATCTCATGGTTTTGCAATAAATCGGTTTATTAACCAGGACCATGAAAATATGCAAAAGTCTATGTTGATGGTCAGATGCAAACACCCAAAGTAATCAACTAATCATATTTCTATGTTAACCAAATTACCTGAATTCATTAAGATTAAGTTCCAATTGTGGCTACCCCTGCCCGACAGGTATATGTCTATCTTGGAAGGAAATCTACCTAAGAGTCTTTTTCCCTAAGGTGAGATCGTGAGCTATTGAGTCTAAGGCTGACACCTAAAATTCCTTTTGTCAAGTTTATTTTAAGTTTACCAAATCAATCTTATTAGTGGCCATTTAACAACAAACATTAAGCTTAAGACTCAATAAATAAACCTTTATATTACCCAAGACATAAAATAACCACTTATAAAAAGCTGATATTGGAATTTATCATAACCCCAGATATGATATTTAGTTACAATACATATCTAGGACTAGTAAAAACTTTAATAAAGAAAATGAGATAAAGTAAACTTGGAAATTAAAAAGATAAATTAACAACAAAAGAAAATCTAGGGTTATAGGATCAATTTTTATTATTTCTAATTTAGATATCTCCCTTATTATAATATATAAATTTCATGACATTACCAACCGACAATATAGGCGGTATCCTGATTAAGTTAAATTTATGATTAATTCCAACCAATCATAAATGCGATATCTCATTAAGTTAGGTTAAAATCAATTTATTTAAGTCCAACTGACCATAAAGGCGGTATCCCATTAAGTCAGGTTTTAAGATAGTTTATATATTATAACTAAGGGAGATTAATCTAAATTATAATAATAAAGCTTACCTTTCACACCAACGGAGGGAAGTTACATACTCATACTGAAAAGTAAAATAAAGAAAGATCTATTGCTTAAAATAAAATTAAATATAAGAAAACTGTAATAAGCGAACAAGATACAATCTTCTTAGCATTCTTAAGGAAATCCCTAAAAGAATGTATGAAAATTTCAAATGAATTCGGCCTCCATTTTTTGGAAAAATTTGGTCCCGCGCGTCGTGACGTGTGAAGTCTTGCGCCGTTGATCTTTAACACATGTACACAACTTTGCTGAGATGATGACACGTGGCTATTGGAAAAATTATTAGATCGACGTCGCGACGCGTGAAAGCTTGTTTGTCGCGACGCTGACATAAACAATGATGCGTGTCGGCAGAAGGAATTATTGTGCTGATGTCATGATGATGTGGCGATGATGCAAGTGCTAACGCATGTGATGACGTTGTGATGATGCATGTCAGCAGAATAGTAATTGAGCCTGACGTCATAATGATGTGTGTCGGCAGGTTGATTACGTTAGCGCGTCGCGACGCATAAGTTGTGTGCTTCACGATGTAAAAATTACATTTGTGCACTTTTGTCTATTTTTTCGCTATTTTGACCCCGATTTTATTTCAGTGAGTCCTAAAACCTTATTTATCCACAAAATACACAAAACACATCAAATTATTCACAAAACTCAAGAAACTATACAAAATATTAAGTAAAAGGAACGGTAAATATTGATATATTTACAGCTTTTCACACCCTCAAACCTGACATTTTGCTAGCCCTCGAACAAAACAATAATATGCAACAAGCCTTTAAACCCCTAGATGTCCCTAGTGGACGAGTTGTAGTCTCGTGAGGGCTTACAGTGATGATACCCACAAACGTCAATCAAATGTAAAATCAAACACACACAAAAAAGTTAATGGCTAAACAGATGAAAATCTTATCCAAGTTAAGAATTGTTTTCTTTTTTCTAAATTAGCAAATAAGTATTCTCCGATTATTTTTACTATTCTCCGATTATTCACAACCAACAAGGTATTAATCAAATCATTGTGCCCACAATATTCATAAGTGTAGTTGAAAATAGAGTAATATTTGTGTCCTAAATTTATATCACAATTCACACTTTTTTTTGCAATGGAATATTATTTTTCATTTTTTTATATCTAACATCTTCAATCCATATAGCGAGCTTTGGGCCAGTGACTCCCAAGCCAGTTGGCTTTAGGGCACTAGGTATTAAGACACCCATACGGACTTAATTACTCGGATCTCAGATGTCTTTTTTTAAGATATATAACATCTAAATCCATGTAGCGAGCTTTGGGCCAATGACTCCCAAGCCAGTTGGCTTTAGGGCACTAGGTGTTAAAAAACTCATACGGACTTAATTACTCAGATCTCAGATGTTTAATTTTTTTCAATTATTCCATCGTTTTTTTAGATGCTTCCTCCAATTAAAATAAAGCACTGAATATTACAAACTTTTCACTTACAACTCATTGTTGTATGTTACCATGCATGTTGATAATACATGTCAATTGAGCATATGAAGATCCAATTTAGTCAGTATTATGAAGAATTCACAATTTAAATAATTCAAAAGGAAATAAACAAAAATTAACTTGTTACGAAATAGGTTGAGATATGTCTTAGGAATGGAAATTCCTTACAAAGCTATCTCAAACACCATTCCACCTGATTAGTCGAATTAAAAACATAATTTTTTTTTAAAAATTTTGAAATTTTTTACTAAAAACCAAACAAAAATAACACAACGAAAAAAATAAAAATAAGATACTAATCAACTATTCCCCTCCCCCAAACATAATTGAGACATTGTCCCCAATATCTAAAAAGTAGAAGAAGAGTTTAGAAGACAGTACCTGGTTAGCTGGAATTCTACATCTTAAAAGAAAATTAAAGGTTAAGATCTAGAATTATCTGACGCTTCTTACCACGATCATTATCATACCATTTTATCTTGGAAAGGATATGGTCAATTTGTGGTTCAAAGGCTAAGAGTTGGTCAATTAAATCATGGGTTGTTCTTGCAATGAAAATGATATCTTTTACAGGTTTTGAAAGGAACCCATTTCTCCAGGCATCATCAAAAAATACACAAAGAAAGTCATAAAATCCATCAGCATGAAATAGTCCAATTAGTTTTTGGTGTATGTTTAAGTTTGCCCAAGATAGCACTGTAAAAATTTCCTCCATTGTACCCAAGCCACTTGGCAAAGCAATAAAAGCATCAGCATAGTTAATCATTTCAACAAGTCATTCAGACATACCTAGCACGATGCATTCCTCTCCGTTTGATGGTCATATACTATTTACCTCTGCCAAAGATTTTGGGATGATTCCCAAACTTGACTTCCTCCTTCCTGTACGGCCCTTAAAACGTACCTCATTAGTCTAAGATTGCCACCGCCATATACTAAGTGCATATTCATCTCAGTTATGACTATACCAAAATCCTGTACTGTCTCAATGAATTCTAGTTTAGAACCAACACTAGTACTGCAAAACACACTTATGTTTACAACTTGTCTTCTTGAAGTTGCTTCCATTTTTTTATGTATTTCTTTCTCAAATCTGGATGTATTCAAGAGTGCAATGAAGAGCTGAAGGTATAGAACCTGAAAAAGGGTGAGTAATATTAGCACTATTACCTACCAAATGATAATTATTAGCTAAACAGTAAAATAAATCGTGAAAGTCAAAATATTTCGGATCCCGTCGGAGAAAATAAAAGAAAATAACAAAACAAATCACAATTATTAGTTAAAGACAAAGAGATAATAATATTTACAAGAAGTAACGGCTTGATTGACATTTATGCGTCAAGGACAAACTTCCCATCCAATTTTCTTATAAATTGACAAACATGGTCTTTTAAAGTCAGACTCCGGAGACTTAATTGTTGCGTTTCTTTTTGAAATTGTGTATGTAACATGCGAATTGTGTGATACACATATCCACTGGGATGTGTCTCAAGAATCAATGATATGTCATCTAAAGACTCCTTACTCATGTCATCCCTAATGAATTTAATCTTATCTTCGCGGTTATCAGACACCATTCCTAAAGAACAACAATGAGTATTACATGTTATGTGTGCACATTTATAGCAAACTCCTAATCTTTTAGCTCTTCTTTTATTTTCCTAAACCATGCAAAAATGAAACAAAAAATTCAGAGGACTCACCTACCAATCGGACTCGTGCTTCAATAATCCAACGAATGTCATTAGGAATACCTTTAATCATCATAATTCTCATTCGTTGAATGCGTGCTTTGAAAACTTTCATAAGAGAGTTTTGAGGGAGAGAAGGAAATTACTTGTGAAGATTTACGAGAACGGCTTTCACATTGTCTGTGACTTTTACCTATAAAAATTAAACAGACAAAGATAAAAACACACCAAATCTCAATATATACACAAATTGCATGGGTTGTCTCCCTGCTAGCGCTAAGTTTAACATCGTTAGCTAGACATAACTACCCGAACGTTAGGCTGGATCTGCAAGTGTGAGACTTTCTTTTTGTGGCTCAAATGATTCTCCCCAAAATTGCTTGATACGCTGGCTGTTAACTTTGAATGTATCATTGGATTTGGGATCAAGTAACTCAATGACTATGTATGATAAAACTTGGGTGATTTAGAATGGACCTAACCACCGTGATTTTAGCTTCTCAGGGAAAAGTTTCAATCTTGAATTGTATAACAACACTTGCTGCCCTGGTTCCAGTTGTATGCGCATTATTTTTTGATCATGCCATTTCTTGGTCTTTTCTTTGTACAGTCTGCCATTCTCATAAGCTTGTAAGTAAAATTCCTCCAATTCGTTCAGTTGGTGGAGCCTTTTCTCTCGAGCTACATGTAGTTCAAGATTTAACTTCTTTAGTGCCCAATATGATTTATGTTCAAGCTCCACAGACAAACGGTATGCTTTCTCAAACACCATTCGATATGATGACATACCAATGGGTGTCTTGTAAGCTATCCGGTAGGCCCATAGTGCATGATCCAGTTTTATAGACCAGTCCCTCATTGTTGATCAAACGGTTCTCTCTAATATTCTCTTGATCCCCCTATTTGAAACTTTAACTTTCCATTTGATTGCGGATAGTAAGTTGTGGCAACTTTATGCGTAACTCCGTATTTGGATAGGAGTGCATCAAAGAATCTATTGCAGAAGTGTATGCCAACATCACTGATAATTGCCCGATGTGTTCCGAAGCGAGTGAAAATATTATTTTTAATGAATTTTATCACCACTTTCGAATCATTTGATGGCAGTGTTGTTGCTTCAACCCATTTGGAGACGTAGTCTACTGCAACCAGAATGTACAGGTTTCCAAATGATGGAACAAATGGTCCCATAAAATCAATCCCCTATACATCAAATATCTCCACTTCCAGAATGTTTTACAGAGGTCTTTCATTTCTCCTTAAAATATTTCCCATTCTCTGGCACCTGTCACATTTAAGAACAAATAAGTAAACATCTTTAAACAAGGTGGGCCAGAAAAAACCTGATTATAGGACTTTGGCTGCAGTTTTATCTCCGCTGAAGTGTCCGTCGTATAGTGATGAATGAAAATGCTGCAAGACACTATTGACCTCCTCATGTGGAACACAACGTCTCAATAATTGATCAGCACAATGTTTGAACAGGTACGGCTCATCCCAGATATAGTGCTTGACTTCCTTGAAGAATTTTTTTCGTTGCTGATGTGTCCATTCCAATGGCCATTTTCACGATACTATGTAGTTTACATAATCAGCATACCAAGGGATTTCCTACTGTTGAAGGCAAACAACTGTTCATCTGGAAAAGTTTCTTTAATTGTCATCTCATTGCCAGCTGTTTCTCCATTCTCAAGCCTCGATAAGTGATCTGCCACTTGATTTTCTATCTTTTTTCTGTCTCGGATCTCCATGTCAAATTCTTGCATTAGAAGTACCCAACAGATCAATCTAGGCTTGCAATCTTTCTTCGTGATCAAGTATTTGATTGTTGAATGATCTGTGTAGACCACCACTTTGGGACCCAACAGATATGAGCGGAATTTATCAAAAACAAACACAACTGTTAGCAAATCCTTTTCAGTTATTGTGTAGTTGAGTTGTGCTTCATTCAGAGTTCTGCTGGAGTAGTAAATGGTATGGAAAGGTTTTGCTTTGCGTTGTCACAAAACTGCACCTTCATCAAAATCACTAGCATCGCACATCACCTCAAATGGAAGGGTCAAGTCTAATGCTACTATAATGGGACCAGAGACCAGCTTCTACTTTAAGATCTCAAGGCATGGAGGCATTCATTGGTGAAGTTGAAAAGCACATATTTCTCCAGCAGATTGCATAGAGGTTTAGCAATCTTGGAGAAGTCTTTGATAAATCTCCTGTAAAAGCCTGCATGTCCGAGAAAACTCTGAATCCCTTTGACGGATGATGGTGGAGGTAGTTTTTCTATTATCTCGATCTTTTCTTTGTCTACCTGGATTCCCTTTTGTGAGATCTGATATCCCAGGACAATACCTTCATGCACCATAAAGTGGCATTTCTCCCAGTTGAGAACCAGGTTGGTATCTTCGCATCTTTGTAACAATTTCTATATTTTGCAAGCAGTGGTCAAAAGAGTCTCAAAACATGAAAAAATCATCCATAAAAACCTCCATACTTTGTTCCAGCATGTCTGAGAAGATGGCCATCATGCAATATTGAAATGTGGCAGGAGCATTACATAATCCAAATGGCATCTTACTGAAAGAAAAATACCATACGGACATGTAAAAGTGGTTTTCTCCTGATCTTCTGGGGTGATGGAAATGTGATTGTACCCTGAGTATCCATCCAGAAAAAAATAGAATCCATGTTCTGTTAGTGTGTCTAACATCTGTTAAATGAATGGAAGCGGGAAATGATCATTCTTTGATGCTTTGTTCAACTTCCTGTAGTCCATGCATACTCTACATCTAATCACCGTTCTTGTTGGAATCAGCTCGTTCTTTTCATTGGTGACTACAATCATTTCTCCTTTATTTGGCATACATTCCATATGACTCACCCACGTGCAGTCAGAGATAGGGTAGATGATGTCGGTATCCAACCATTTGATAATTTCTTTCTTCATGACTTCTTTCATGATTGGATTTAGTCTCCGTTGATGCTCCACTGTGGCTTTGTACTCGTCGTTCATCAGAATTTTATGCATGCAAAATGATGGACTAATGCCTCGAATGTCACCTATAGTCAAGCCAATGGCTTTCTTGTATTCTTGTAGCACTCTCAGCAACTTATCTTCCTACACCAATGCTAGCGATGAAGAAATAATCACAGGTAAATCAAAAGAGTTTTCTAAGAATGCATACCTGAGATGGCTCGGAAGTGGCTTTAGTTCCAGCTACGGTGGTTCTTCGATCGAGGGTTTGATTCACTCATTTTTCGGTAATTCCAAACATTCCACATGTGGTGTTGATCTGAAGGGAGTTGCTCCATCAAGATAGTTGATACATTCCATAATTTCTTCATCTAGCTCTCTATTAGTCATGTTGGTGATACAAGCTTCAAGTTTCTCCGTGGAAAGTTGCATTGCATCAGTATTATGAATGATATTATCTATAACATCAATTCTGAAACATTCCTCCACTTTTTCGTCATTCGAGATTTTTATGGCTTTGAAACTATTGAATGTTACTTCTTAGTTCTGCACCTTCATGGTTAGTTATCCTTTTTGTACATCAATAACCATTCGACTTGTAGCCAAGAATGGTCTTCTGATGATGATGGATATATCTTTATCTTCCTCTATGTCAAGGACAATAAAATCTGCTGGGAAAATAAATTTGTCGACTTTGACTAATACAACTTCCACTACACCTCTCGGAAATGTGAGGGATCTATCAGCAAGTTGCAGAGCGTCTGAGGTGGGCTTTGCTCCTCCAATCTGCAGTTTCCTGTAAATAGACAAAGACATAAAATTAATACTAGCACCTAAATCACAGAAAGCCTTACCGAAGTAATGTTCTTCTATGGTGAAATGGATGGTGAAACTGCCATGATCTTTCAACTTTTGGGGAAGCTTCCTTTGAATAATGGCGTTGCATTCTTCTGTCATTGCTACTGTCTTGCAATCTCCCAATCCTTGCTTTCGTGACAGAATATCTTTCATGAATTTGACATAGCTGAGCATTTGTTCCAACGCTTTTGCAAATGGGATGTTGATATGTAGCTTTTCGAAGATCTTCGGGAATCGCACAAACTGTTTGTCTAGTTTATGTTTCTGGAGACGTTGTGGAAATGGTGGAGGTGGAGTAAATCTTTCTTTATCATTTGCTTTTGTCTATTTTTCCTCCATCTGAGGCTCTGTTTCGCTGCTTTCTTTTGGAACTTCCTCAGTGGATGCCTTGATTCCAATATCTTTGTTGATTTCAATGCCACTTTTCAAAGTGATGGCTTGACAATGCTCATTCCCTCTGTTCCTTAGATTTGGTTATGTGTTGCTAGGAAGGGTACCTTGTGGTCTGTAACTCTGAGCATTGGCCAGTTGTCTCATTTGATTCTCATGTGCTTTAATAGAAGATGAATGGCTTTGATTCAATGCTACTTGATTTTGAACCATAACTCCTAAAACATCGTATTTTGCTTTTTTGCTTTTTCAACTAGGCCAACACTTCTCTTATTCATGGTTCTTTTTCATACTCATGGCCTTTTTTTTGTTGTTAGAATCCTGGTGGTGGATTGTGTTGGGGTTGGTCCTCAGAGCGCCAATTCCCGTTTGTATTTCCTTGAAAATACTTATGTAAAATGTTTTATTATGAATAATACAAGCAATTTTTATAATATAATATATCTTTTAATACGGTAAAGACGTATTTAACCTTATGATGACTAATCATGATACTGTTGCAAAAGCGTCACAACTGACATTGAGTTGTATCATGACGTTGTCATTCTTAGACAGTTCTTGGTCAAGGTTTATACTACTTGGTCAGCAAAATAAACCCGTTGAGACCGGGACATGTCGTATACTAGAATATATGATTCCAATGGTTTCTCAATAAACCATGAGTCTTAGAGACTCGTATAGACGTGTAGGTGTTTATGGCCGATAAACACTGAACGGCTCACCGAAGATTCTTAATGGATGGTACACCAACGTGACAGATATGCCTGAATCTAGAGAGTCTCACTAATGAAATATACTCGTAGAGCACTATGGCAATATTTATAAATAATATTGATTATTTATAAGTTGTTTAAGGGTTAAACGAAAAATACATGTGAAGGGACCCAATAGTCATTTCCTAATTTTTGTGTATTTGCATTTAATGTTAGATTTTATCAAATACACATTAATTAATTATCAAATTGAGATATTTGACTAATATCATAAATATATATGCATTTGATATTTAATGTAAATATAATACATATATTTAATATATTTGTATTTAAATAATTATTTAATTATTTAATTGTTAAATAATCAAATTAATTTAAAATATAAATATCCTAAGTTATGATATTTATTTTAATGACTTAGTTGCAATTGTTGACTTGGTTGAATAATTCATTAAAGTGTAATGATCATTTTATCAAGTTGACAAGTTGTTATTAAATGAAACAAATGAAAATATCATGATAATTTCTATCTACCAAATTCGGCCAAGGGCCATTAGGGTTGGTATATATTGTTTTGTTTAATTTTAGGGTTTCATGAGTTTCAAATACACAAAATAAACATAAAAGAAGTTGAGAGAGAAGCTTGGAGACTTAAAGAAAAAGGCTTGAAAATCTTTGGTTTTGTAAGTATTTCTTCAAAGCCTTCAACATGGAAATTATTTCTAACATGCTTGGCATCATTTTGTGTTACTTAGATGTTCTCTCTTTTCTGATATTTTGCGTTTATTGAGAACTTGGATGAAAGATTGATGCATGTAAGTAAGATTAAACTTGTTTTAAAAGCTTACTTTTGATTCTTTAAAAATCAAAGTTGCCATTCTAGAATTATTAAGCCACTCCTTGGTGACCTATAATTTTTCTAGAGTTATTTCAAAATGGTGTGGCTTGTTTGGTGAAGTATTGAATGGATTAAAGTGTTGGATTTTAAAGATTTGGTGAAATTGGACAATTTGGTTAAATTGAAACATTAGGGTTCTTAACCCACTCCAAATTTGGGGCTTTTCATATATGTGATGTATTATGGAGTTTATATGATGCATGTAAAATTTTGGGTTAATTGGATTTGATCTTGGCATGTTTTGAACTAAAGGGACCAAATTGCAATTAATTGAAAGTTTGGGGGTGCCCACGGCTTTAGGCTTAAATTTGGGGATTTGTGTGAAATCTGATTTTGATGTATTGGATGTGTTGAAAAACATTTTAGAAATCATTTGGAATCATCCAAAATTTCATTTGACAACTTTTGGACTAAAATGATCAATTTACAATGTTTTGGGGCAATTCGGTAATTACTAAGAAATTTTTATCTCTTGTGTAATTTTTCAGAATTTGATAATTGGATAATTAAAAAAATAAGTTTATTTAATTGATCCGAGAAAAATTTTGAAATCGGAAAATTTTGATTTTCCACTATTCCGCTGCGTTATCGGATTTCCGCCATAAAACCCCTTCAAAATGGTATCAGAGCGAATCTGATTCTGGCCACCCTAATATGATTATGCCTTTTAAATTCAATGTTTAATTTATTCTTTACTTGTTACATGCATGTGTTTGTTTAATTTGATTATATAAATTAAAAAGAATCTTTTGCCGAAAATCCCTAATTAATAAGATTTTATGCTAATTATGTATTTGATGCATATTACTTGGTCCGTCTTGTCAATACGGTTTATGAATATTTTTCCGTGACTACATCTGAGACCGTGCCTCTGCTGTTAGGGTGTAGCCGATAGAAATTTATTTATACCGGATGTATATCAGATACTAGATAAATTCAAGCGAAAGCGGAATCCTGAACGTGCCCAAGCTGTCAGGGTTACGCAAGTAGCTTGAGTTTATCATTGACAAGTTTAACCTTGGTACGTCTCCTTGTGAACGTGCCCAAGCTGTCACAACAAGAAACTACCAGGACCGGAAACCCATGAGTCACTATTGAGTGATTAACAAATGAGTTGTCTACCTGATAATTATACGTAAGCGAGACCGTGCCTCTGCTGTGAGCTGAAATATATTCATGAGATCCACCTTTCACTATTTGTATTTAATTTAATTATTAAATCTTTGTATTCTGTTTGGGGATTACAGCATTGCATGATTTAGTGGGAGTGGCATTTTTAGATTCAAAATCCATGATCTAGTTAATGCTTATTGATATTATTCGAAACTGCTTTATTTCTACTAACCGTTTTTCGTAATCTATATGATAGATTTGCGATGGCGGTGTTGGAAATAATTACCAAGCCCCAAGATCAACAAGAACAAGCAAAATATCTAAATACATGAATGAATTAATTGAAGTATGGCGGAATCATACTCACAATACTTGAAAATGGATGCTAAGATGATGCGAAATTCCTCCCTTGTGCAGTGAAGCTCTCGGCCAAGAAGAAAAGAGGGACTCCAAGTCGAGTTTGATCCTTCCAAGCTCAAGGATTAGTTTCCCATATCACCTATGTATGATCCCTTGAAGGTGCTAGCCTTTGTTGTGATTTTGAATGCACAACTTCTTCAAATCTTGCCACAAAAATTGAAGAAATGGAGAGCCCAAAACTGCATGTAGTTTCGGCAATGTGAGAGAGAGGAGAGTGGAATGATTTTTGTTACAAAAAATCAATTTATATTTATGCCATAATATTTATTAAATTAATAATAAACTTATGACACAAATCATGCAATGGCTTAGAGTGTCAAACACTCAAACTCCATGCAAAACCATTGAGTGTATTGTACACTATCATCATGCAATGTATTAACAATTAAATAATGCATAAAATGACATGTGTCATGTGGGCCCCACACGTTTCCAAATGAAAGTGGGCCCACGTGCACTCACGCGTTCGGGTTCGATATTTCCGAAATACCGAACTTACGTCGCGACGTTAATTAAATCGAATTTAAATAAATAATTGCGCCTAGCGAAATTATTATTTACGTCGCTAACGAATTAATTCTAAATTAACTCGTTTGCCCGAATTAAAATCTAATTTTAATTTCGCGTCGAAATCGAATTTCGATTATTATATCGAATATAATAATTTTACGATTAATTCCAAATTAATCGTTCTCTCTCTATGTATAGTACTTTATCCAAGATAAAGTCTCTCCGTAATTAATCCAAGATTAATCGAGTTTGAATCATACGTCATTGGTGAATCTTCGGGAAGTGACCCAAGAGATCTCTGGATATGTTGGCAGTAAATACGTCAGATTATCCGAACATGTACGTACCAAGTACTACGTTTTTACCGATTTACAAGACAAGGTTAGCCTCTAGCAAAACGCCATGCCTACCCAATTCTCCAGAAATATTCTTATTAGAATATAAGATCTATAACAGGCGTAGTATACCGTAGTATAGTGTATATCGAACCAGTATCGGATGATCACATGTAAGGCCTGGGGCTGGAGATGTGTCTGCCCCATACGATACACATATCGGACATCAAGCAACCAGTCTCTTTGAATCGGATAATCCTGACCTAGTCATATTATCCGATGGTTGCAACCATTATAGAGTACTAGTTCTGTATCACTCGCGATCATCATCTCCATATTTCTTAAGTGATACTTCCATCTTGACATCACACCCAATACACTACGATTCTCGATAATCCAGAAGAGGCGTACACAGAACCCGTTAAAGCCCTGGACCACCAAAACTAAAGTTTACCGATTGTCGTAAGTACTAGCGATGCAAGTCTCAGGTTAAGATCATATGCACCTACCCTGAAGCGGACTCCCATAGACACGCAGACATACTACCAATGGGATTCCGCGGGGTCTATCCAGAGCGAAGCTGTTTTCCGTACCATCGGTAAAACACAACCTCCTACCGCACTTGTATAAGTATCCTATACTTAAATATATGAGAACTATGCCGTTGTGCCCTCACAACATGCACAAGTGCAGTACTAGTCTATTCCGCATTATCGATGTCCAATCTCGATAATACTACGACTAGGGATATTTAATGATTAAACCTTTATGGATTGATACCGTCTCATATCATCACAATCCGGAACTAATCATAGGGACTCTTACCATTTTTATATCAAAGTAAATAAATTACAAAACGGTAAAAGGCAATTTCATTACTACATAGTTAATTTTGTACAATAATACAATATCATTTACAAAATAGTGACGCTATGGGTCATAACTGTCTAACAATCTCCTACTTGGCCTATAGCCAGTCACTCAAGCATCTAATACCTGAACTATGTATATGTCGCTCAAACTTTTCCCGAGGAATTACTTTCGTCAGCGGATCTGCAATGTACTCCGCTTCAGTTGTTGAATCGGAAACAGTATCTTGCTTGGAAGATTTCCAGCTCACTGCTCCGTTATTCAAGCAAAATATGTACCCGGTTTGCGACTTGAAGTCGTCTCTGTCGGTTTGGAAACTTGCATCGGTATACCTAGATACCTCAAGTTCTCCATCTCCATAGATTAAGAAAACATCCTTAGTTCTCTTAAGATACCTAAGGATACTCTTAACCGCCATCCAGTGATCCTTTCCTGGATCGGCCTGATATCGACTGCACATGCTCAAAGCATAGGACACATCAGGTCGTGTACATATCATGGCATACATGATCGATCCGACTGCCGAGGCGAACGGAGTCCGACTCATGTTGTCTCTCTCATCTTGTGTTTTAGGACACATGTCCCTAGATAGATAGACGCCATGTGATGTTGGCAACAGTCCCCTCTTGGACTGATCCATGTTGAATCTCTTCAACACTTTATCAATATATGTACTCTGGGAGAGTCCAAGTAGCCTTCTAGATCTATCCCGGTAGATCTTTATTCCTAGAATAAAAGCTGCTTCTCCCAGATCTTTCATGGAGAATTTCAATGAAAGCCAAGCTTTCACCGACGTTAACATGGGAATGTCATTGCCTATAAGCAATACATCGTCGACATAAAGGACAATAAAAGTCAGTGCACTCCCACTAACCTTCTTATATACACAAGGATCATCTACGTTTTGAATGAAATCATATTCTTTTATGACCTCATCAAAACGTTGGTTCCATGACCTCGATGCTTGCTTCAGTCCATAAATCGACCGATTTAACTTACAAACCTTGTTTGCAAGTCTTGGTGCGATAAAACCGTCAGGTTGTTGCATATAAACATCCTCCAACAGGTTTCCGTTAAGGAAAGCGGTTTTAACGTCCATCTGCCATATTTCGTAATCGTAATATGCAGCTATCGCAAGCATTATCCGAATGGATTTAATCATGGCAACGGGTGAGAAAGTTTCGTCATAATCAACTCCAAGTTGTTGACGATACCCATTCGCTACGAGCCTAGCTTTGTACGTTTGAACGTTGCCATCCATGTCTGTCTTCTTCTTGAAGACCCATTTGCATCCAATAGGCTTTACGCCTTCTGGTGCATCAACTAGTGTCCAAACTTGGTTGGTATACATGGAATCCATTTCGGCCTTCATGGCCTCTTGCCATAAAGTGGATTCGATACCTTGTATCGCTTCCTCATACGTAGCCGGTTCAGTATCCTCAATAAGATTAATATCTACATGAGGTGAGATCAGGAATCCATACCTCTCAGGTATTACCCTGACTCTCTCCGACCTACATAGTCCTTGTGTAATTGAAGATTGTGGTTCAGTCTCATCCTGGATGGACTGTTCATGTTCCGTTCTCGATTCATTGCCATGAACAGTATCACTACGACTTTCATCGAGTTCTACTTTCCTCCCACTAAACACTACATTTAGGAATTCCTTCTCAAGGAAAACCGCATGTAGAGCAACAAATACTTTGTTCTCTTGTGGGTAATAGAAGTAATATCCTTTGGTTTCCCAAAGATATCCAACAAAAAGGCATTTATCTGATTTGGTTCAAGTTTGGTACCTTCCAAACGTTTGACGTATGCCCAGCAACCCCAAATCTTCAGGAATGAGAAACCTGGTTTCTTTCCTGTCCATATCTCATACGGAGTCTGTTCAACAGACTTTGACGGAACCCTATTCAAAATAAGAATTGCACTTTCTAATGCATGTCCCCAGTAGGATATAGGTAGCTCAGTGCGACTCATCATCGACCTTACCATGTCAAGCAAGGTACGGTTTCTCCGTTCAGACACACCATTTAATTGTGGTGTTCCAGGAGGAGTCCACTGTGAAAGAATACCATATTCTTTCAAGTAATCTTGAAACTCATTACTTAAGTATTCGCCACCACGGTCCGACCGTAATGTCTTAATACTCTTGCCTGTTTGTTTCTCAACTTCGTGTCGAAACTCTTTGAATTTCTCAAAAGTTTCTGACTTGTGCATCATTAGATACACATAACCATAACGTGATGCATCATCCGTAAAGGTTACGAAGTATCGATATCCACCTCTAGCCTGGCTAGACATGGGCCCACAAACGTCACTATGAACGAGGGCTAACAGTTCAGTGGCGCGTTCACCTTTACCACTAAAAGGTGATTTAGGCATTTTGCCTAATAAACAAGATTCGCAGACGTCATATGAATTTGGATCAAATCCGTCCAAGTACCCACTCTTCGAAAGTGTGGATATGCGAGTCTTGTTGATGTGTCCTAGACGACAATGCCACAAGTAAGTTTCTTCCTTTGGATTACTCATTTTGAGCCTTTTGTTTGTTATTTTACGTTTTGGAGATTTATTTATATTCAAAATATAAAGACCATTATTTGCATCGGCAGTGCAAATTTCTGCATCATCTTTATATAAATAACACCTGGTGTTTTTAAATATAAAAGTGTACCCATACTGGGTTAACAAAGATACAGAAATAATATTCCTAGTTAAACTAGGAACAAAATAACAGTCATTTAGTTTAAGTACATGCCCCGAGGGCAGTTCCAAAACAAAAGTGCCTACGGCCAAAACAGCAACAGAAGTTCCATTTCCAACTCGTAGATCTACCTCCCCCGAAGCCAGTCTCCTGCTATCATGCAGATCCTGCACATCAGTACAATATAAGAACCACAGCCAGAATCAAAAATCCAATTTTATTAAGACTAGAAGTAGTCATATTTATCTCAATAACAAACATACCTGAGGCCGGTGCCTTGCCCGCCTGTATGTCCTCCTTGTGTCCCTTGTTCATGCGGCAGTCACGCTTCTAGTGACCTTTCTTGCCGCATTTCAGGCAAACATCTTGAGACTTGTCCCTTGGCTTCCCAGAAGCCTTTGTTGACTTGGCCTTGCCTTTGTTTCTATGCTTTTTCTTCTTAACACCCCCAGTTGCCTTGAGCCCAGCTTTCGGCGTTTGAGATGTTGATGCAAAGTGCGCCTCGCGCTTGTTGCCTTTCAGAAGCTCTTTCTCTGACTCCTTGAGAATCAATGATAACTCTCCAAGAGTATCATCCGAATTCATCAATTTGTAGTTGATGACAATCTGTTTCAATGTATCGGGTAGTGACTGTAGAAGTACATCTATAGACAGCTCAGCCTCCAAGACTATACCCATATTAGCCAATTCATCAATATCGGCTATCATTTGAGTCCCATGGACCTCAACAGAACTCCATCAGTCATACGGGAGTGAAAGATTTTCTTCACTAACTCGTACCTCGCCATCCGCTTATTAGTGCGGTGAAGATCTTGCAATCTTACATCAAGTATAAGGATCCAAGTCCTATTCTGGCGGCGAAAGTGTTGAGTCATTGAAGCAAGCATGATCGACTGAGCCGTGTCACAATCATCACTGTGAGTTTTCCATAACTCCATCTCAAGTGGCTCAGTGGGCTTAGGGCCCGAGAGGTTTTTGTATCGTATACAGTATCCTCTCCGCCCCAAGGACTTCCTTAGTTTCATTTCCCAGTCGGCGAAGTTGGTGCCCTTGAACACATTATCACCCCATGATTATGTCACGGACATTTCCTTTGTTTGCCATCTTAACTACGATAATCTAATATCTAGTTAACGATATGTGGGACAGTCAAACTGTTACATAAAAAAAAATAACATTGTATTAGTCCATCTATGTGTAAATATTGACGAAATAAGTTGTGTAAGCGCGTAAAGCTAAGTATCTGAACGATAATTGCAAATTCAATACTAGCCTCCCATTATTTTCTGCAAGTCTCTAAACCCTCTGTTGAGTACTCGGGAATCCATTTCCTAGTGGCTAGGATCCCGTTAAATAACACACAATCTTGACTTTGGCCAACAAATTGTATGATATTTAACTAGGTAGATCTCGAAGATCAATTATCCCATCCAATTCCTAGATCCGGTAGGTGGACATCCAAGTCCGAAATAATACATATGTCAATGTATCCAATACATTTTCCTAACCATTTCCTCTGAATCAACTAAGCCTTGGCTTTGGTACAACAAACCTAATGATTCCAGTTAAGCGGGACCCATTGACGAGGAAAGTTTCGTAATCAATGTCGATGGACAAGAAGTGATCTTGACTTTGGCCAACACATCACAACTTGGACAGGACACCGATGTGGAACAAAACTCTCATGATTCAAACACATCCTCAATTGACAAGGTCTTGACTTTGGCCAACAAACCAATGCCAATTTCGGATCTTGAGAAAGAATCATTCAACGGAAGGAAAATCGCTTACTATTGTTTGAGGGATTTTTCGCGTAATTGGCAACCAATTAATTTATCTTTGTTAGGTCTCATCATCATACACCCTTAAGCATGCTTCTAAAACATCATAAAGCGCGTAAAGTAAGTATAGCGATATACAGATGGATATGAACAACAACTTGTTCCTAGAACAAATCACTCCCTTTCCTCTCCCCGCTAGCACTATTCTACTCTTACCCATTACATAATATACAATAAGAGAAACCTCATTTACATTGAGGGGAATTAGGTGAGAAGAGAATACAAAGAGACAATAAGAGAAAGGCTGGACACGCAGTCCAATTTATAAATTCTAAATTTACAATAATTTCTAAAATTACCCTTCCCTTCTAATATCCATCCGATATACACTATTCATACATCACATCCACATTCATTCATTCAAGGCATGTTATACAACCAATCAAATCCAATTAATTAGTCTTTAATTAGGTGACAATACAATGTTCAAAAATTGTTTGCATTTGCGCGAGTCCAACTCAATTTGAGAATAAATACTTATAGTATGAATTCACGAATTATATCGAACTACTCGTTAAATCCAATTTAAGTCGTATTCAATACTAATCCTATTATTTAATTCTAAATTAAATATTTACACTTTATTGTGCTTTATAACTTATTTCCAAATCTAATACAATCGGGTCTCAAAGCCCAACTAACATCTAATGTCCGTTTAATTAAAGTCCGATGGGCTTTCAATTGATTTCTTTAGGCTTGGGTTTTGGTCAATGTATGGGTCAAACCCAATTCCAAGCCCAATAAGGAATCACCCTCATATGCCATAAAATCAATGTCAAGCCATAAGGCCCAATTAAACATAAAAGCCCATTTATTACATTTGGGCTTAAATGGTGTGATTTAGGCCCATTTTGGATCCAATCCAAAAGGTCCAAATCTACTTGGCCCCAACCAAGCCCATTATGTCCAAATATAATAGTTTTAGGCCCAATTCAAAATTAAGCCCAACTAACCAAATTTTAAAATTCCAAATTTTATAACTTAATTAATTAAAGTGTAATTATCATGATTAATCCTTTAAATCAATATTCCCAAAATATCAAATAATCCATTAATCATATTTTATCTTAATATATGTCCAACATTATTTAATCAAAAAATCAAGTCCCTAATCCTCCATCAAGCATTCGGCCAAGTGATTAAAATGGTTCCGATTTCGTTTTCAATCCAATCGAGTTACAATCATCATTCCATATTGTTTCAAGTCATCTAATGTCTTAAAATTAAAAAATCATCTAGTCCATATGCTTGCATGTATTCGCGCCAAGCCTCATTTGGGTTGGAAAAATTAATCCAATTATTTTCCATGAAATTGATGATGTATAATCTAAATAACATACATCTAAGCATATTTAATCAAGCAAACTCATCAAATCATGCTTCATACAATTTTCCCAAATAACATCCTAATATATTTGCATGCTCTTTAAGCTCAATGATACCATTGTTGGAAAAATTACCAAGCCCCAAAGATCAACAAGAACAAGCAAAATATATAAATACATGAATGAATTAATTGAAGTATGGCGGAATCATACTCACAATACTTGAAAATGGATGCTAAGATGATGCGAAATTCCTCCCTTGTGCAGTGAAGCTCTCGGCCAAGAAGAAAAGAGGGACTCCAAGTCAAGTTTGATCCTTCCAAGCTCAAGGATTAGTTTCCCATATCACCTATGTATGATCCCTTGAAGGTGCTAGCCTTTGTTGTGATTTTGAATGCACAACTTCTTCAAATCTTGCCACAAAAATTGAAGAAATGGAGAGCCCAAAACTGCATGTAGTTTCGGCAATGTGAGAGAGATGAGAGTGGAATGATTTTTGTTACAAAAAATCAATTATATTTATGCCATAATATTTATTAAATTAATAATAAACTTATGACACAAATCATGCAATGGCTTAGAGTGTCAAACACTCAAACTCCATGCAAACCATTGAGTGTATTGTACACTATCATCATGCAATGTATTAACAATTAAATAATGCATAAAATGACATGTGTCATGTGGCCCCACACGTTTCCAAATGAAAGTGGGCCCACGTGCACTCACGCGTTCGGGTTCGATATTTCCGAAATACCGAACTTACGTCGCGACGTTAATTAAATCGAATTTAAATAATAATTGCGCCTAGCGAAATTATTTTACGTCGCTAACGAATTAATTCTAAATTAACTCGTTTGCCCGAATTAAATCTAATTTTAATTTCGCGTCGAAATCGAATTTCGATTATTATATCGAATATAATAATTTTACGATTATTCCAAATTAATCGTTCTCTCTCTATGTATAGTACTTTATCCAAGATAAGTCTCCCGTAATTAATCCAAGATTAATCGAGTTTGAATCATACGTCATTGGTGAATCTTCGGGAGCGACCCAAGAGATCTCTGGATATGTTGGCAGTAAATACGGTCGTCAGATTATCCGAACACGTACGTACCAAGTACTACGTTTTTACCGATTTACAAGACAAGGTTAGCCCTAGCAAAACGCCATGCCTACCCAATTCTCCAGAAATATTCTTATTGGAATATAAGATCTATAACAGGCGTAGTATACCGTAGTATAGTGTATATCGAACCAGTATCGGATGATCACATGTAAGGCCTGGGGCTGGAGATGTGTCTGCCCCGTACGATACACATATCGGACATCAAGCAACCAGTCTCTTTGAATCGGATAATCCTGACCTAGTCATATTATCCCGATGGTTGCAACCATTATAGAGTACTAGTTCTGTATCCTCGCGATCATCATCTCCATATTTCTTAAGTGATACTTCCATCTTGACATCACACCCCAATACACTACGATTCTCGATAAATCCAGAAGAGGCGTACACAGAACCCGTTAAAGCCCTGGACCACCAAAACTAAAGTTTACCGATTGTCGTAAGTACTAGCGATGCAAGTCTCAGGTTAAGATCATATGCACCTACCCTGAAGCGGACTCCCATAGACACGCAGACATACTACCAATGGGATCCGCGGGGTCTATCCAGAGCGAAGCTGTTTTCCGTACCATCGGTAAAACACAACCTCCTACCGCACTTGCATATATCTATCTTATACTTAAATATATGAGAACTATGTCGTTTTGTGCCCTCACAACATGCACAAGTGCAGTACTAGTCTATTCCGCATTATCGATGTCCAATCTCGATAATACTACGACTAGGGATATTTAATGATTAACCTTTATGGATTGATACCGTCTCATATCATCACAATCTGGAACTAATCATAGGGACTCTTACCATTTTTATATCAAAGTAAATAAATTACAAAACGGTAAAAGGCAATTTCATACTACATAGTTAATTTTGTACAATAATACAATATCATTTACAAAATAGTGACGCTATGGGTCATAACTGTCTAACAGGCGGCACATCCACTAATCAGTTTGCGCGTATGTTGGATGCGAACAAACTCAAAGCGCTGAGAACTTCACATTGATACTTAGATTTAGGATTGTCCTCGATTCCGAGTAGTTTGGGATATGTTCTTGAGGGTCCACTGCCTCTTGTTGTGGCAGAGGACGCACACTGGAGGAACTCCAAATTTTCCAAGCTTGGAATGATGACGATTTAAAAGTTAAATCATACATCCTAACTTCGCTGTCTCCGAGACTCAAGAAACAATACTATGGCATCTCAGATGTATAGTTGATATCGACATTACGAGAATTGTTTGAGAACCAAGAACAAGTCATTGTTCAGTCGCAATGGAATGTTCCATGCACGATTGGATGAGGGGCAAGCTGTGAGCTCGCATGTTCTTCATATGATCGATTTGATCGATCAATTGAGGCAACATAATCTCCCTCTGAATGACATTCTCGATAAGAGTGTCATTCTTAGTTCACTCCCCAGCTGCATATCGCCAATTCGTGGATGTACTTCAACATGAATGGGATTATATGTACCTACCATGAGTTGCATAGGATACTGCTCACGGCGGAAGAGGACCTCAATAAGGGAGCACCGACTCGCCCTCCGAGACCTACTTCACTTTCTATTTCTTCCCAGACTTGGTCAAATGGAAAGAAAAAGAAAGGGAAGAAGAAGAATTCAGTCCTCAACCATGGGCAAAGACAGCAAAGCCCAAGAGGGCTTCTGACGACAAGTGCCATCACTACAGCAAAGTTGGGCACTGGAAAAGGAATTGTCCGGACTACATTGCCCAACTGAGGAGGGAGAGACCATCTACATCAAGTACATTTATTTTTCCAGTTATTGATATATATTTGGCTGGATTTTAGATTCTTTTTGTCCTGTTCACATTTGCAATTCATTGCAGGTGCTGAAGGAAAGTAGGAAACTTAAGCCTGGAGAGATGTAGTGCCGATTTGGAAGTGGAGACTCTCTGGATGCAGTTGCAGTGGGAGTATGCGAGATCCATTTGCCGAAAGGGACACTTTTGTTATATGATTGTTATTTTGTACCAGGATGTGTAGCTAATATTATATCTCTTTTTGTATTAGATACAGAAGGTTATCGTATTAATATTAAGTACCGTTCTTTGTATTTATATGATAAACGTAATATTCAGATCCTTTGTTGTCCAAACCAGCATGGTCATTACACATTGCAAACTTCAAAAGATATTTTAAATACTGGAGTTAATAAATGTAGTTTACCTGTCATTAATAATACTGAACTTTGGCATATGCGGCTAGGTCATATAGGCGTTAAACACATTACCCAATTGGTTAAGAATAGTTTGATACCAGATATCACCATTGAACCCTATCCAACATGTGAATCGTGTATTCAGAGTAAGATGACCAAAGCCCCATTTTAGGTGTTGGACACCGTGCCACTAACTTACTGGTACTCGTACATTCTGATGTATGTGGTCCACTAAGTCAGACTGCTCAAAGTGGTTATTCATACTTCGTTTCCTTTACCGATGATCTGTCACGGTAAATTATGTCTATTTGATGCGACATAAATCGGAGACCTTTGAAAATTTCAAAGAGTTCCGAAATGAAGTAGAAAAACAAAATGGTCAATATATTAAATGCCTTCGATCTGATCGAGGCGGTGATATATGAGCAGTGAGTTCATGGATTATATGAAGGAGAATGAGATTCTCGCTCAATATACTCCTCCAGGCACTCCACAGCACAATGGAGTATCTGAGAGGAGAAATCAGACTTTATTGGATATGGTCCGATCGATGTTGAGTTTTACAGATTTGCCCTATTACTTATGGCTACTCTCTTTTAACAGCTGCGCATCTTTTGAATAAGATTCCTTCAAAAGTTGTTCCTACGTCTCCGTATGAGATATGGACCGGTAGGAGAGACCAAATCTAAATTATATTAAGGTTTGGGGTTTTCCTGCCTATGTCAGGGTGACTTAGCAAGAAAAGCTTTCGCCTCGAGGGCAAAAGTTTAAGTTTGTTGGATATCCATCAGAAACGAGGGGATATCTGTTCTATGATACCGAGCATCGAAATGTGTTCGTAGCTTGCTTCACAAGATTTCTAGAAGTAGAATTCTTATCAAAAGGTGGTAATCATAGACATGTTGAACTTGATAAAGTCCAACCTAATAACAACGAACCAAAAACATGAATGCTTGTATTTGATACAAGAAAAGAGTCTAGATGTTCTCTTAGTTGAAGAGACTGATCCTTTCACCTATAAAGAATCGATGTTGGACATCGACTCCGTGAAATGGCAAAGTGCCATGAAATCCGAATTAGACTCAATGCATGAGAATCAAGTTTGGGACTTTGTTCCGCTTCTTGAAGGAATTGTTCCTATCGGTTGTAAATGGGTTTACAAAATGAAGCGCGGGCCTGACGGTAAGCTTGAAACTTACAGGCCCGACTGGTAGCAAAAGTTACACGCAGCGACCTAGCGTCGACTACGATGAGCATTTGTTTCAATGCTTCTGCAAATGGGATGTTGATATGTAGCTTTTTGAAGATCTTCGGGAATCGTGCAAATTGCTTGTCTAGTTTGTGTTTCTGGAGACGTTGTGGAAATGGTGGAGGTGGAGTAAATCTTTCTTTATCATTTGCTTTTGTCTCTTTTTCCTCCATCTGTGGCTCTGTTTCGCTGCTTTCTTTTGGAACTTCCTCAGTGGATGCCTTGATTCCAACATCTTTGTTGATTTCAATGCCACTTCTCGAAGTGATGGCTTGACAATGCTCATTCCCTCTGTTCCTTGGATTTTGTTCTGTGTTGCTAGGAAGGGTACCTTGTGGTCTGTAACTCTGAGCATTGGCCAGTTGTCTCATTTGATTCTCCAGTGCTTTAATAGAAGATGAATGGCTTTGATTCAATGCTACTTGATTTTGAACCATAGCTACTGAAGCATCGTATTTTGCTTCTTGCTTTTCTGTTGGGTTCCTAGAACATGTCAAGGATCTTCTAAGTCATGATTCGTATGAATACTCAAAGAAGTTGCAGAAAAACTTAATTTGATCGGTTTACTTGGATGTAGAGATTTCAAAACGTTTTGGTGTTGATGAAGAGCTCCAAGCTTATCCTAGTGTTCCAAACTCTTGGGATTAGTTTCCCTAACACCTTGGTTGACTCATTGAATGTGCTAGCAAGAAGAAATTTTGAAGCAAAATTTCTAAGGGAGGGAGAAGCATTCACGACAAAGAGGGAGAGAGAGAAAGCTATTACAATTTTTATGTCGTGTTTTGATTTTCTAAAATTAATTACCAAATACAAAAATCAAATCTTGGTATATGTCATTCAAATGACAAAAGTGTGTTTTACAAGTTACCAAAATCACCACCAACTTCTATCAACCAAAAGTGAATAAAGTTGACTAGTGATGTGAGTTGGTGGGCCCCACTTTAAAATTCAAAATTCGAGTGGGCCCGCTTAACACACTTCCGGCTCAGGTTCGTTTAATTCCGAATTAACGAATTTTTCGTTGCGACATAATTAAATCTAATTTAATTAAATAGTTATGCCTAGCAAAATTATTATAAAAGTGGTTTACGAATTAATTCTAAATTAATTCGTTAGCCCGAATTAAAATCCAATTTTAATTCTGCGTCTAAATCTAATTTGAATTAATATATCCAATATATTATTTAATCGATTATTCCAAATTAATCATTCTCTCTCTTCTAATCGAATTTTATCCCATAAATTTTTGCCGTAATTAATCCTAGATTAATTTTCTCTCTCATAATTCATCGCAGATTAATTCTGTCCGAGTCAAACATCATCGGCGAATCTTTGGGAAGCGACCCATGAGATTCCTGGATATGTTGGTAGTAAATCCGGTCGTCGGACTATCCGAACACGTGCGTACCACGTACCACGTTCTTACCGATTTACAAGACATGATTGGCTTCTAGCAATGCATCGTGCCTACCCGATTCTCCAGAAATATTCTTTTAAGGAATACATAATCTATATCAGGCGTAGTATACTAAGTATTCCGTATTACGATCAAGTATCGGATGTCACATGCTAGGCATAGGGCTGGAATTGTGACTGCCCCGTATGAAGCATATATCGGATCACTAGCAACTAGTCTCTTTAATCGGATAATCATGACCTTGTCATATTATCCCGATAGTTGCAACTTATTAGAGTACTAGTTATGTATCCCTGCGTGATCATCATTCCATATGACTCAAGTGATACTTTCATCTTGACATCACACCCAATACACTACGATTCTCAATAAACCCAGAAGAGGCATACACAGAACCTGTTAAAGTCCCGGACGACCAAAACCAAAGCGTATTGATTGTCTCAAGTATTAGCGATGCAAGTCTCAGGTTAAGACCAAATACACATACCCTGATTCGGACTCCCATAGACACATAGTCATACTACCAATGGGATTCTGAGGTGTCTTTCCAGAGCGAAGCTGTTTCCGTACCATCGGCAAACACAACCTCCTATCACACTTGCACAAGTATCCAATACTTATATATATTAGAACTATACCGTTAAGTTTCCATAACGAGCACAAGTGCAATACTAGTCTATTCCACATTATCGTTGTCCATTCTTGATAATACTACGACTAGGGATATTTAATGATTAAACTTTCGTGGATTGATATTGTCTCATAACTTATTAATCCGGAACTAATCATAAGGAATTTTATTATTTATTTATTCAAGTAATCTAATCACAAAATGATAAAATAGCAATTTCCTCTGTCACCTAGTTAATTTGTACAAAAACCACAATGTATTTTACAAATAGTGACGCTATGGATCATAATTGTCCAACAATCTCCCACTTGTCCTATAGCCAATCACTCAAGTATCTAACACCTGAACTATGTACATGTCGCTCAAACTTTTGCTAAGAAATAGTCTTCGTCAGCGGATCTGCAATGTTGTTATCTGATGCGACCTTCTCGATCTTCACATCACCACGATGTATGATCTCGCGAATCAGATGGAAACGTCGAAGTATATGCTTGGATCGTTGATGAGACCGCGGTTCCTTAGCCTGCGCTATAGCCCCGTTATTGTCGTAATACAAAGGAACGAGCTCAGCTGCTAACGGAACTACTCCTAATCCAATTAGGAATTTATGGATCCAAACTGTTTCTTTTGCTGCTTCAGCTGCAGCGATATATTCCGTTTCTGTTGTTGAATCGGTAACAGTCTCTTGTTTGGAAGATTTCCAGCTCACTGTTCCGTTATTCAAACAAAATATGTACCCGGATTGCGACTTACAGTCATCTTTATCGGTTTGGAAACTTGCATCGGTAAACCCAGATACCTCAAGTTCTCCATCTCCATAGATTAAGAAAGCATCCTTAGTTCGTCTAAGATATTTAAGGATGTTCTTTACTGCAACCCAGTGACCATCACCTGGATCAGCCTGATAGCGACTACACATGCTCAAAGCATACGAGACATCAGGTCGCGTACATATTATGGCATACATGATCGAATCAACTACATAAGCGAACGGGATCCGACTCATGTTGTCTCTCTCATCTTTAGTTTTAGGTCACATGTCCTTAGATAGAATGACGCCATGTGACACAAGCAGTAATCCCCTCTTAGACTGATCCATGTTTAATCTCTTCAACACTTTATCAATGTAAGTGCTCTGAGAGAGTCCAAGCAGCTTTCTAGATCTATCCCGGTAGATCTTTATTCCCAGAATAAAAGCTGATTCTCCCAGATCTTTCATAGAGAATTTCAATGAAAGCCAAGCGTTCACCGATTGTAGCATGGGAATGTCATTGCCATAAAACAATACATCATCAACATAAAAGACAATGAATGTCAGTGCGCTCCCACTAACCTTCTTATATACACAACGATCATCCTCGTTTTGAACGAAATCATATTATTTTATGATCTCATCAAAACGTTGGTTCCAAGAACGCGATGCTTGCTGCAATCCATAAATGGATCGATTTAACTTGCAAACCTTGTTTGCATATTTTGGTACGACAAAACCGTCAGGCTGTTGCATATAAACATCCTCCAAAAGGTTTCCGTTAAGGAAAGCAGTTTTGACGTCCATCTGCCATATTTCATAATCGAAATATGTAGCAATAACAAGTTTAATCATGGCAACAAATGAAAAAGTTTCATCGTAATCGACACAATGTCGTTGACGATACCCTTTCACTGCAAGCCTAGCTTTGTACGTTTGTATGTTGCCATCCATGTCGGTTTTCTTCTTGAATACCCATTGGCAACCAATAGGCTTTATGCCTTCTGGTGCATCAACCAGTGTCCAAACTTGGTTGGTGTACATGGAATCCATTTCAGACTTCATGGCTTCATGCCATAAAGTGGAGTCGATATCTAGTATCGCTTCCTCATACTTAGCCGGCTCATTATCCTTAATAAGATTAATATCTACGTGAGGTGAGATCAGAAACCCATACCTCTCAGGTTTTTTTCTGACTCTCTCCGACCTACGTGGTTCTTGTGTATTAGAGGATTATGGTACAGTCTCATCCTTGATGAACTATTCGTGTTCCGTTTGGGAGTCGGTGCCAGGAACAGTATCACTACAATTTTCATCGAGTTCTACTTTCCTCCCACTTACCACTGCATTTAGGAATTCCTTTTCGAGGAAGACCGCATGTAGAGCAACAAATACATTGTTCTCCTGTGGGTTGTAGAAGTAATATCCTTTGGTTTCCCTAGGATAACCTACAAATAGACACTTATCCAATTTGGGTTCTAATTTGGTGCCATCCAAACGTTTAACGTATGCCCAACATCCCCAAATCTTCAGGAATGAGAAACCCGATTTCTTTCCTGTCCATCTTTCATATGGGGTATGTTGAACAGACTTTGACAGAACCTTATTCAAAATAAGTATTGCATTGTTCAATGCATATCCCCAGAAGGAAATTGGTAGCTCAGTGTGACTCATCATAGACCTTACCATGTCCAACAAAGTTCGGTTTCTCCGTTCGGACACACCGTTTATTTTAGGTATTCCGGGAGGAGTCCACTGTGAAGAATACCATACTCTTTCAAGTAATCGAGAAACTCATTGCTCAAGTATTCTCCACCACGGTCCGACCGTAATATTTTAATACTTTTATCGGTCTATTTTTCTACTTCGTGTCGAAACGTTTTGAATTTCTCAAAGGTTTCCGACTTGTGTCTCATAAAATACACATAACCATAACGCGATGCATCATCCGTAAAGGTTACGAAGTATTCATATCCACCTCTAGCTTGGCTAGACATGGGCCCACATACGTCACTATAAACGAGGGCTAACAGTTCGGTGGCACGTGCACATTTACCGCTAAAATGTGTTTTAGGCATTTTGCCTAATAAACAAGATTCGCAGACGTCATATGAATTGGATCAAATCTGTCCAAGTACCCACTCTTCGAAAGTGTGGATATACAAGTCTTGTTAATGTGTCCCAGACGACAATGCCACATATAAGTTTCATCTTTGTTACTTAATTTAAGCATTTTATTTATCATGTTATATGTTTGAGATTTATTTATATTCAAAATATAAAGACCATTATTTACATCAGCACTGCATATCTCAAAATCATTTTTATAAACAAAACATCCGGTGTTTCTGAATATAAAAAATGTACCCACATTGGGTTAAGCAAGATACAGATATAATGTTTCTAGTCAAACTAAGTACATAATAAACTTCTGATAAATTAGGTACATGCCCCGAGGGCAGTTCCAAAATATAGGTCTCAACAGCCAAAACGACGACTCTAGTCCCATTTCCAACTCGGAGGTCAATCTCTCCTGAAGCCAGTCTCCTGCTAATCTTTAGATCAAGCACATCAGTACATATATGAGTACCACAACCAGAATCAAAAATCCAATTTTTAAAACTAGAAGTAGACATGTTTATCTCAATAACAAACATACTTGAAACCGGTGCCTTGCCCGCTTTCACTTCCTTCATGTGCGCCTTGTACTCACTGCAGTCACGCTTTCAGTGACCCCGTTTGCCACATTGTAGGCAGACATCTTGGGATTTGTCTCTTGCCTTCCCAGAAGACTTTGATGATTTGGCCTTGCCATTTCTCTTCTTCTTCTTCACACCTCCAGAAGCCTTCGGCCCAGCCTTAGCATTTTGAGATGTCGAAGCGAAGTGCGCCTCGTGCTTCTTGCCCTTTAAAAGCTCATTTTCTACCTCTTTAAGCAGGGCCATCAACTCTCCAAGAGTATTTTCTTGGTTCATCATATTGTAGTTCCTGATGAACCCGCTCCAGCTGTTAGGAAGAAAATGTAAGATCAAATCTATAGAAGTCTCAGCCTCGAATACTATGCCTAGCTGTCCCAGCTGTTCGATGTCAGCAATCATCTGTGATACATGATGCTCAACAGATGTACCATCTGACATGCGAGAGCGAAAGAGCTTCTTCTTCAATTCGTACATATGTGATCTAAGGTTAGATCGATGAAGGTCCCTCAATTTCAAAATCATTTCATAGGGATCCAATCCCTTGTTTTGACGATAAAATTGTGGGGTCATTGACAGATTGAGCAGTTGAGTTGTCATCACTGTGAGTCTTCCAAAGCTCAAGCTCAAGCAGCTGCTCATTTCTGGGCTTAGGCACAAGAGGTCTCTCTATCGTATAGAGCAATCTCTCGGCCCCCAGGACAATCCTGAGGTTCATATCCCAGTCAGGAAAGTTTGCACCATTAAAGGCATTTTTGCCCATGATAATGTCCCTAACGTTGATCTTTCCGGCCATCTTAATTGCAATAGTCTAACTATTCAATTAACGATTTTGGGTACAGTCCAACTGTTAAAAGAAAATAATAAAATATTAGTCCAACCAATAAATACATAAAACGACAAAAACAATTTGAAAGCGTGTATTCGGCAAGTATTAAACGAAATTGTAAATTCAATACTGGCCTCCCACCATTTTTCGGCGAGCCTCTAACCTTTTGTTGAGTACTCGGTAACCTAGTTTCCTAGTGGGCTAGGATCCCGTTAAATAACACACAACCTTGGCTTTGGCCAACAAGCTGTATGAAACTTAACTAGGTAGATCTCTAAGATCAATTGGATCTCATCCAATTCCTAGATTCGGTAGGTGGACCTCCAAGTCCGAAAAATATATACAATATATCCAATATATTACCTAAATTTTTCCTATGAATCAACTAAGCCTTGGCTTTGGTTCAACAAGCTTAATGATTCCAGTTAAGCGGGACCCATTGACAGTGAGAAAGCTTTCTAATCCATGTCGATGAACAAGAAGTGACCATGACTTTGGCCAACAAGTCACAACTTGCCCAAGACATGCGGAATACATAATCTATATCAGGCGTAATATACTAAGTATTTCGTATTACGATCCAGTATCAGATGTCACATGCTAGGCCTGGGGCTGAAATTGTGTCTGCCCCGTACGAAGCATATATCGGATCACTAGTAACTAGTATCTTTAATCTGATAATCATGACCTTGTCATATTATCCTGATAGTTGTAACTTATTAGAGTACCATTTCTTTATCCTTGCGTGATCATCATTTCCATATGACTGAAGTGATACTTCCATCTTGACATCACACCCAATACACTATGATTCTCAATAAACCCAGAAGAGGCGTACACAGAACCTGATAAAGTCTCGGACGACCAAAACAAAAGCGTATTTATTGTCGCAAGTATTAGCGATGCAAGTCTCAGGTTAAAACCAAATACACCTACCCTGATTCGGACTCCCATAGACACATAGTCATACTACCAATAGGATTCTGATGGGTCTATCCAGAGCGAAGCTGTTTCCGTACCATCGACAAACACAACCTCCTATCATACTTGTATAAGTATCCAATACTTAAATATATTAGAACTATTTCGTTAAGCTTCCATAACGCGCACAAGTGTAATACTAGTCTATTCCGTATTATCGATGTCCATTCTCGATAATACTATGACTATGGATATTTAATGATTAAACTTTCGTGGATTGATACTGTCTCATACCTTATTAATCCGAAACTAATCATAATGACTTTTATCATTTATTTATTCAAATAATATAATCATAAAATGATAAAATAGCAATTTTCTTTGTCATATAGTTAATTTGTACAAAAACCACAATGTCTTTTACAAATAGTGACGTTATGGGTCATAATTGTCCAACATTTTCAACTAGGCCAACACTTCTCTTATTCCTGGTTCTTTTTCATACTCATGGCCTTTGTTTTGCTGTTGGAATCCTGGTGGTGGATTGTTCCTTTGCCCTGAACTGTTTCTCCATGCGAAATTAAGATGATTCCTCCACCCTAGGTTGTAGATATTGGAATATGAATTGTTCCCCTGTCTGTTGAAATTGTTGACATAGTTCACCGTCTCATTGTGTTGGTTATAAGATTATGCCTCTAGTTCTCTTTCATATGGTGAACTTATGGAACCGGTGTTGTTCAAAACTTGCGTGCTAAGTATTTCCAGGCATTTGCATTACTGTGTTGGCTCCTACTTCGTGGATTCCTGCTATTCGTTGGATCATGCTCCTTTCTGTTGGCTACAAAGAATTGTTTTTGGCCATTTCTTCAATTAACTAGATCATGGATTTTTAAAAGATGATGGATTTATAAAACTATCAATAAGACTTAACTAGATCATGGATTTATAAAACTATCTAGGGTTTTAAATCCTTCCAATATCTTTAAAATATGAAGTGGTTATCTCATGTTTATGCAATAAATATGTTTATTAACCTGAAACACGAAAATATGCAAAAGACTCTATCGATGGTCAGATGCAAACACCCAAAGTAATCCAATTAATCATATGTATATGTTAACCAAATTATCTGAACTCATTAAGATTAAATTCCAATTGTGGCTACCCCCGCCCGATAGGTATATGTCTATCCTGGAAGGAAATCTACCTAAGTGTCTTTTGCCCTAAGGTGAGATCGTGAGCTATTGAGTCTAAGGCTGAAACCTAAAATTCGTTTGTAAAGTTTATTTGAAGTTTACCAAATCAATTTTATTAGTGGCCAGTTAACAAGAAACATTAAGCTTAAGACTCAATAAATAAAACTTTATATTACCCAATACATAAAATAACCACTTATAAAATGATGATATTGGAATTCATCACAAACCCAGAAATGATATTTAGTTACAATACATATCTAGGACTAGTAAAAATTTAAATAAAGAAAATGACATAAAGTAAACTTCGAAATTAAAAAGATAAATTAATAATAATAGAAAATATTGGGTTAAATGATCCACTTTTATTAATTCTAATTTAGATATCTCTTTTATTATAATATATAAATTGCATGACATTACCAACCGACTATATCTGCGGTATCTTGATTAAGTTAAATTTATTATTAATTCCAACCGACAATAAATGTGGTATCTCATTAAGTCAAGTTAAAATCAATTTATTTAAGTCCAACCTACCATATAGACATTATATCATTAAGTCGGGTTTTAAGATAGTTTATATATTATAACTAAGGGAGATTGATGAGTGGTAAATGTATCATTATTTCCCACTCATTTGACCTAATATTTTGTATAGTTTCTTGAGTTTTGTGAATATTTTGATGTGTTTTGTGTTATTTTGTAGATAAATAAAGTTTCAGGACATTATGGAGGTGATTTAGGGCCAAAACAGTGAAAAAGAACACAAAAGGGCATTTTCATCATTTCGCACGTCGCGATGCCTAATGTGCTCCGTACCATGCTAACGTGCGCCAGGGACACATGTCAGAATCTGAGAAGTTTCACTTTGCTAACGTGCGCCGGACTTTGCTAACGTGCGTCGTGCCACGTTTCAACATCACAACCGATCTACTAATGTGCGCCGTGCCACGTGTCATCATCCTACGGTGCCGAGAATCACCATCGCCACGTGTCGACACATGTCATCCCGCATGTCAACCATGTCAGCGGAAGACCGAGTCAATCTGCCACGTGTCAGCCACGTCATCATCAGCCAATCATAGTGTGCCACGTGTCGCAATTCTATGGTGTCGACAATCACTTTCGCCACGTCAGCTCAATTATTGACTTATTTATCTGAATTGACACGTGGCAGATAAGAATCTGAAATGGACGAATCAGCGCTTGACACGTCAGCGCGTCGCGACGCAAGAAGAAATGTGCGCGTCGTGACGCATGGAGCTTAACGAGGCCTATAAATAGAGCTCAAAATTTCAGTTTCAGATATACATTCCTCTCTGAATTCTCTGATGTAAATAGAGAGTTTTCTATCTAGTTTCTTTTAAATTTCAGTTTTGTAATTAATTTTAATTACGTTATGTAATAATAGTAATTTACTTTCTTTACTTTTACACTTTTTACTATTGAACATGAGGAGGTAACTTCCCCATGCTAGGGTGAAATGCAATTTTTTTACTATTGCTATTTAGATTAATCTCCCTTAAATATAATATATTCACTATTTAAAATTTGACTTAATGAGGATACCGCTATATTGGTCGGTTGGTAATTAATTTTAAACTGGTTTAAACCTGACTAAGAAAGGATACCGCCAGATTGGTCGGTTGGTAATTAAATTTTCTTACCGCCTATATGGCAGGTTTATTTTGGTTCCGCCTTTATGGCTGGTTGGACTTAATTTGACTTAATCAGGTTACCGCCTATATGGCTGGTTGGTAAAATAATCACAAGTTAATATATTATATTAAGGGAGATATCTAAATTAGTAGTAGTAAAAGTTGATCCTTTTACCTTAGCATTTTATTTTATTGTAATTTACTTTTTCAGCTTTTACTTTACCGCAATTACTTTTCAGCATTTTTACTTTATGTCTTTTACTTTTAAGTTTTTACTAGCCCTAGTTTTGTGTCGTAACTAAGTTAGTTATCTGGGGTTGTGATGAATTCTAATATCACCGGTTTATAAGGGGTTATTTTATAGTTTGGGTAATTTAAAGGTTTATTTATTAAGTCTTAAGCTTAATGCGTCTTATTAATTGGCCACTAATAAGATTGATATGGTAAATCTAAAATAAACTTGACAAAGGAATTTTAGGTTTCATCCTTAGACTTAATAGCCCACGATCTCCCTTGAGGATAGATAACACTTTAATAGATTTCCTTACAGGATAGACATATACATGTCGGGCGGGGGCAGCCATAATTGGAACTTAATCTTAATGAATCTAGGTAATTTGGTTGACATAGACATATGGTTCAAATGGGTTATACTGGGTTATACTGGGTATTTGCGTCTGACCATCGATAGAGTCTTTCGCATAATTTAGTGTTCCAGGTTAGTAAACCGATTTATTACACAAACATGAAATAACCACTTCATCTTTTAAAAGATATTAGAAAGATTCACAACCCTAGATAGTTTCCTAATATTGAATTTTCTTAAACCTACTCTCGTGCAATTTTATTTACTTGTTTTTAAATTCAAAATCATCACCATTTCAAATCAATCAATCAACCTGTTAGATACTAGTAATCATTTGACCTCGTAAAATTAATAGATTAGGAATTAAGTCCTCGTGGGATCGATACTTTTTATATTACTTGAACGATATGTGCGCTTGCGTTATACGCTTGTGATTACGCACCGGTCAAGTTTTTGGCGCCGTTGCCGGGGACTTATTTATCTTTTACTATTAGTTTAGGGGTTAGATACCTTTACTTGTATCTAATTTCTTTTTACTTAATTTTTTTGTTTTCTTGTGTTTCAGGTTCTCAGAAACTACATGAGATGAACCAGAAGCTTGGCTTCATTCATTACCAGCAGGTTCCATCATAACTTGGAACACATTAGCCACCAAATTTCTTGCAAAGTACTTTCCACCAGCCAGAACTGGAAAGCTGAGGAAATGTCCTCACCATGAGATTCGGAAACTCTCTACGAAGCTTGGGAAAGGTACAAAGATTTGCTCAGGAAATGTCCTCACCATGAGATTCCAAAATGGCTTCAAGTCCAAACTTTCTATAATGGACTTTCTGGACTGATGAGAACCACAATCGATACTGCTACTGGAGGATCTTTAATGGCAAAAGAAAAAGATCAAGCTTGGAACCTAATCGAAGAAATGGCCAACAACAATTCCATGTAGCCAACAGAAAGGAGCATGATCCAAAGAATTGCAGAAATTTATGAAAGTGGATCCAATACAGCAGTCAACGCCAAGCTGGATCAGATATGCAAATTTATGGAAACTCTTACCACTGGATCCACAAGTTCACCATATGGAGGAGCACCAGAACCAAACCAACTTGAAGAGACGGTGAATTATGTCAACAATTTCAACAGATAGGGGAACAATCCATATTCCAACATCTACAACCCAGGGTGGAGGAATCATCCTAATTTTTCATGGAGCAACAATTCAGGGCAAAAGAACAATCCACCACCTAGATTCCAACAGCAGAACTATCCACCACCTAGATTCCAGCAACATAACAAAGGCCATGAGCATGCAAATAACCAGGAATAGCAGAAGTGCTGGCTCAGTTAAAAAAGTATGATGCTATATTTCAAAGCCAATCTGTTTCCATCAAAGCACTGGAGAATCAAATCGAACAACTGGCCAATGTTCAGAGTTACAGACCGCCAGGTAATCTTCCCAGCAACACAGAACCAAATCCAAGAAACATAGGGAAAGAGCAGTGTCATGCCATCATGTTAAAAAGCGGAACTGAAATCAACAAAGATGTTGGAGCAAAAACAACTGCTGAGGAAGTTCCAAAAGAAACAAAGCAACAGATGGAGGAAAAAGAAGCAAAGGAAAAAGAACAGATCACTCCACCACCACCTTTTCCACAGCGACTTCAGAAAAACAAACTGGACAAGCAGTTTGCTCGTTTCCTGGAGGTGTACAAAAAGCTGCACATCAACATTTCATTTGCAGAAGCCTTGGAACAAATGCCCAGCTATGTAAAATTCAAGAAAGACATTCTTTCACGAAAGCGGAGATTGGGAGATTACGAGACAGTAGCATTATCAGAATAATACAGCGCTATCATTCAAATGAAGCTTCCCCCAAAGTTGAAAGATCCTGGCAGTTTCACTATTCCTTGCACCATATGAGAACATAACTTTGGTAAGGCTTTATGTGATTTAGGTGCAAGTGTTAACTTGATGCCTTTTTCTATTTTCAGGAAATTGTAGATTGGAGAAACAATGCCAACTTCAGTCTCTCTACAACTTGCTGATAGAATGCTCGTATTTCCAAGAGGCGTAGTTGAGGATGTGCTGGTCAAGGTTGACAAATTCATTTTCCCAGCAGATTTATTGTCTTTGATATGGAGGAAGACGCAGGCATGCCAATCATCCTTGGGAGACCGTTCTTGGCTACAGGTCGAACCATTATTGATGTACAAAAATGAGAATTAACCATGATGGTACAGGACCAAGAAGTAACATTCAATGTTTTCAAGGCCATGAATTTCCCAGATGATGAAAAGAAGAAAGAATGTTTCAGACTTTATGTGATACACATTACCATTCAGAACTCCAATGCAATACAAAGTTCTATTGATAAACTTAAAACATGTCAATTGCATGTGGAGCCTGAAGATAAAACGTCTTTTGCACTGAAAAAGCCAATTCTTGCACTACAAGCAACGGAAGAGAAAAAGTTCCACCAGCTCAACGAATTGGAGGAATTTCACAATCAGCCTTTTGAGGATGCCAAATTGTACAAAGAAAAGGCAAGGAAAAGACATGATGAGAAGTTAGTGCGCATACAACTGGAACCAGGGCAGAAGGTACTGTTAAACAAATCAATGGTGAAATTTTTCCCATGGAAGCCAAAATCACGGTGGTCAGGTCCATTTATGATCACCAAGGTTTTACGAGACAGAGCCGTTGAGATACATTATCCCGACTCCAAAAAAACATTCAAGGTTAAAAACAAGCGTGTTAAGCACTACTGGGGAGAATCATTTGAGCGACAAAAAGAAAGTGTCACACTTTCAGATCCAGCATAACGTTCGAGAATTCATGTCTAGCTGACGTCGTTAAAATTAGCGCTCGCAGGGAGGCAACCCATGCAATTTGTGTATATATTGTGATTTAGTGTGATTTCATTTTGTGTGTTTAGTTTTCGCAGGTTAATTCATTTAACAATGGAAGAAGTTCTTGCAAATCTTCACAAGCAATTTCCTTCTCTCCCTCAAAAATCTCTGATGAAAGTTTACAAAGCTCGCTTGGAACGGATGAGGTTATTGATGATCAAAGGTATTCCTACTGACATTCATTGGATTATTGAAGCACGTGTCTGATTGGCAGGTGAGTCTTCTGACTTTTTTATTTCACATCTGCCTTGTTTAGGAAGAAGCACATATGCTAAAAAGAGAAGAGCCAAAATAATGTGTGTTTGTTATAAATGTGCTCGTATGTTTTGTGATACTCGTTGTCGATCTTTAGGAATGGTGTCTGATAACCGCGGAGATAAGATTTATTTCATTAGGGATGGCTTGAGTAAGGAGTCTTTGGATGACATATCTAAAACTCTTGAGATACATCCCAGTGGATATGTGTATCACGAAATTCACATGTTATATGCACAATTCCGTAAAGAAAGGCAACAGTTAAGTCTCGGGAATCTGACTCAAAAAGACCATGTTTGCCAATTTATAAGAAAATTGGATGGGAAGCTTGTCCATGACGCATAGACGTCAATCAAGCCGCTACATTTCTTGTACATATTATATCTCTTTGTCTTTTCCTAATAATTGTGATTTGTTTTGTTGTTTTCTTTTATTTTCTCCGACAAGATCTAGACTTTTTTGACTATCACGATTTATTTTACTGTTAACTAATAATTTTCATTTGGCAGGTACTAGTGCTATTATTTTACTCACCCTTTTTCAGGTGTTATAAATTCAACTCATCATTGCACTTTTGAAGACATCCAGAGTAAAACATGGAAGCCACTTCAAGAAGACGAGTTGAAAACATCTGTGTGTTTTGCGGTACTAGTGTTGGTGTTAAGCCACAATACGTAGAGGCAGCACAGGAATTCGGTCGAGTTTGAGCTGCAAGGAATATGCACATAGTATATGGCAGAGGCAATCTTGGGCTAATGGGGATCGTTTCAAAGGCCGTACAGGAAGGAGGAAGTCAAGTCTTGGGAATCATCCCAAAACCCTTGGCAGAGGGAAATCTTATTGGACCATCAAACGGAGAGGAACTAATCGTGCCAGGTATGTCTGAACGACTGGTAGAAATGATTAACCATGCTGATGCTTTTATTGCTTTCCCAGGTGGCTTGGGTACATTGGAGGAAATTTTTACAGTGTTATCTTGGGCGAACCTGAACATACACCAGAAACCGCTTGGACTGTACAATGTTGAAGGATTTTATGATTTTCTTTGTGTGTTTCTTGATGATCCGGAGAAATGGGTTCGTGTCAAAACCTTTAAAAGAACTCCTCTTCACTGCCAGAATTGCTCCGGATCTAATTGACCAAATCTTAGCATATGAACCATAAATTGACCCTATCCTTTCAAAGATAAATTGGTCCAAGGACAATCGTGGTAAGAGGCGTCGGATTAATCTGGATCTTAACCTTTAACTTTTCATGTAGAATTTCAGTTAACCAGGTATTATCTTCTAAACTCTTCTTCTACTGTTTAAGACATTGGGGACAATGTCTCATTTAGGTTTGGGGGAGGAAATTAGTTGATTAGTATCTTGTTTTTAGTTGTGTGTTGCTTTTATTTTTGTCCAAAATGTTTTGAAAAATACAAAAAAATTGAAAATTTTTCAAAAAATTACAAAAATATTTTGCGTTTTTGTTTTTATTTTGACTAAAAAGGTGAAATTGGTAAGAGATAGCTGAGTAAGGAGTTTCCACTCCTGAGACGTATCTCAAACCTATTTCGGAACAAGTTATTTTTGTTTATTTTCTTTTGAATTATTTAATTTTTAAATTCTCCATAAATTGACTAAATGGATTTTCATATGCTCAGTTGGCAGGTATTATCAACATGCATGGTAACATACGGACATGAGCTATAATTGAAAATTTTGTAATATTCAGTGCTCTAGTTTAATTGGAGGAAGCATCTCAACAAGTGATGGAGTAAAAAAAAAAACAAACAAACATCGGAGATCCGAGTTATTAAGTCCGTAGGGGTGTTTTAACACCTAGTGCCCTAAAGCCTACTGGTTTGGGAGTCACTGGCCCAAAGCTCGCTACATGGATCAAGGATGTTACAAAAATATATATATCTGAAGTCTGAGTAATTAAGTCCGTAGGGGTGTCTTAACACCTGGTGCCCTAAAGCCAACTGGTTTGGGAACCACCGACCCAACACTCGCTACATAGATGGAAGATATTGTATATAAATAAATAAAAAATCAAAGAAAAAATCAAAAAAATCAGAAAAATTATTCCATTGCTACAAAAAGGTGTGAATTCTGATAAAACTTTAGGAAAAAAATATTACTCTCTATCAACTGCACTTTGACTGTTGTGGGCAAAATTGAGTTGTTAATATTTTGTCGGCTGTGCATATGGAGAATGGTAAATATAACCGGAGAATTTACTTATTCAGTAATTTAGAAAGAAATAAAACAACTAGTGACTTGGAGTAGAAGTTTCACCTGATTAGTCACTAACATCTTTATTCTCTTTTCTCTTGTCTTTTTGCTTTTGTGTGCATTAGTTTCACTACCTTTTTACTTTTGTAAAATGTTTGTGGGTATCTTTGTTGTAAACCCTCACGAGACTACAACTCGTCCACTAGGGACACCTATGGGTTTAAAGGCTTGTTGCATACGCTAAATGCAACCGTGATCCCTACGAAAGTGGCTTAGTTAAATTTTATTTTAAAGATGTTTATATTATTTTAAATGTATCACTAATTCCCACACATTTGACCTAATATTTTGTATAGTTCTTGAGTTTTGTGAATATTTTGATGTGTTTTGTGTTATTTTGTAGATAAATAAAGTTTCAGGATATTTGAGGTGTGATTTGGGCCAAAACAGTGAAAAAAAACACAAAAGGGCATTTTAGTCATTTCACGCGTCGCGATGCGCAGGCTGCGTTACGACGCCTAACGTGCGCCGCACCATGTTAACATACGCTGGGGACACATGTTAGAATCTAACAAGTTTGACTTTGCTAACGTGCGTCGTGCCACGTGTCAACATCACAGCCGATCTGTTAACGTGCGTCGTGCCACATGTCATCATCGTATGGTGCCAACAATCGCCATCGCCCACATGTCAACATGTGTCATCCCGCGTGTTAGCCACGTCATCATCCACGTCAGCAGAAGACCGAGTCAACCTGCCACGTGTCAGCCACGTCATCATCAGCCAATCATAGTGTGCCACGTGTCGCAATTCTATGGTGCCGACAATCACTTTCGCCACGTTTCGCCACGTCAGTGCCACGCCATCGCCACGTCAGCTCAATTATTGACTCATTTATGCGAATTGACACATGGCAGATAAGAATCTGAAATGGACGAATCAGCGCTTGACAAGTTAGCGCGTCGCGACCCAAGAAGAAACGTGCGCGTCCCGACTCGTGGAGCTTACCGAGGCCTATAAATAGAGCTCGAAATTTCAGTTTCAGATGTATCTTCCTCTCTGAATTCTCTGATGTAAATATGGAGTTTTCTATCTTGTTTCTTTTAAATTTCAGTTTTGTAATTAATTTTAATTACGTTCTGTAATAATAGTAATTTACTTTCTTTACTTTTACATTTTTACTATTCAAGATGAGGAGGTAACTTCCCTGGGCTAGGGTGAAAGGTAATTCTTTTACTATTGCTATTTAGATTAATCTCCTTTAAATATAATATATTCACTATTTAAAATTTGACTTAATGAGGATACCGCTATATTGGTGGGTTGGTAATTAATTTTAAACTAGTTTAAACCTGACTAAGCAAGGATACCGCCAGATTGGTCGGTTGGTAATTAAATTTTCTTACCGCCTATATGGCAGGTTTATTTTGGTTCCGCCTTTATAGCTGGTTGGACTTAATTTGACTTAATCAGGTTACCGCCTATATGGCTGGTTGGTAAAATAATCACAAGCTAATATATTATATTAATGGAGATATCTAAATTAGTAGTAGTAAAAGTTGATCATTTTACCTTAGCATTTTATTTTATTGTAATTTACTTTTCAGCTTTTACTTTACCACAATTACTTTTCAGCATTTTTACTTTATGTCTTTTACTTTTAAGTTTTTACTAGCCCTAGTTATGTGTCGTAACTAAGTTAGTTATCTGGGGTTGTGATGAATTCTAATATCACCGGTTTATAAGGGGTTATTTTATAGTTTGGGTAATTTAAAGGTTTACTTATTAAGTCTTAAGCTTAATGCGTCTTGTTAATTGGCCACTAATAAGATTGATCTGGTAAACCTAAAATAAATTTGACAAAGGAATTTTAGGTTTCAGCCTTAGACTTAATAGCCCACGATCTCCCTTGAGGATAGAAACCCTTTAATAGATTTCCTTACAGGATAGACATATACCTGTCGGGCGGGGGTAGCCATAATTGGAACTTAATCTTAATGAATCCAGGTAATTTGGTTGACATAGACATATGGTTCAAATTGGTTATACTGGGTATTTGCGTCTGACCATCGACTGAGGCTTTTGCATAATTTAGTGTTCCAGGTTAGTAAACTGATTTATTACACAAACATGAACCTGTTAGATACTAGTAATCATTTGACCTCGTAAAATTAATAGATTAGGTATTAAGTCCTTGTGGGATCGATACGTTTTATATTACTGACGATACGTGCGCTTGCGTTATACGTGTGATTACGCACCAGTCAGAGATTAATCTAAATTATAATAATAAAGCTTTACCTTTCACCCAAGCAGAGGGAAGTTACCTACTTATACTGAAAAGTAAAATAAAGAAAGATCTATTGCTTAAAATAAAAATTAAACACAATGAAACTGTAAATAAACAACCAGATACAATCTTCTTAGTATTCTTAAGGAAATCCCTAGAAGAAAGTATGAAAATTTCAAATGAATTCGGCCTAATTTATAGGCAATATTTGGTCCTGCGCGTCACGACGCGCCTTGATCTTCGACACGTGTACCCGGATTTACTGAGATGATGACACGTGGCTGTCGGTAAAATTATTTCCTCGATGTCGCGATGCGTGAAGGCTTGCGCGTCGCGATGCTGTTGTCATGCTGATGTAAGTAATGACGCGTGTTGGCAGAGTGGATTATTATGCTGACGTCATGATGGCGTGGTGATGATGCAAGTGCTGACGCATGTGATGACGTGGTGATGATGCGTGTCGTAGGTAAATAGTAATTAAGGCTGACATCATGCTGAAACATGTCTGCATGCTGATTACGTCGGTGCGTCGCGACCCATAAGTTGTGCGCGTCGTGACGTGAAAATTATATTCTTATCCTTTTGTTAGTTTTTCGCTGTTTTGGCCCCGATTTGATTCCAGTGAGTCCTGAAACCTTATTTATCTACAAACTACAACAACACATCAAAATATTCACAAAACTCAAGAAACTATATAAAAAAAAAATTAAGTAAAAGGGACGGTAAATATTGATATATTTACCGCTTATCAATCATCTCTAGATAAATCACAGAATATCATAAGTATCGGTCAACACCAATGTACAGGCAGAGGTCTGGTCTAGGGTAACAGGTGATGTGATGTTTGTCAAAGTGTGGATGATCATTTATATATCCATGGTGTTTTCTCAAGTCAAATGACGATATATGATACTCGACTCGCTATTATTCTAATTTATATTGGTGCGCTATTTGTTAGGAATACTTCTAGTGAGTTGTTCGGTGCTCATCAAATAAATAATCACATGTCTATACGAGTCTCCTAAGATTCATGATTCATTGAGATAAACCAACGGATCAAATCTCGAATATATGATATATACTGGTCTCAACAGATTTTACTAACCGATCTGAGTCAGCAAATCTCGATCAAGAACTTTATTTGAAAATATACTACAAGTAGTGACATCTTCCAATGTCAATTATAAATCTCGTTCTAATTGTGCGACTATTGTATTTATGAATAGGTCATAAATACGGTATGGATTGGCGCTCATTTTGGATATCAGTGATGAACGAATTATACGAATATGGTCATCCACAACTTGTATGGTTCAATGCGTCGACTTGCTTTAGTGATTAAAAATGTTTTGATTTGATTGGATGGTTACAAATGAACTCTACGCCCTTATTTTTAATAGTTTACTAACAAAATAGACGGCCGAGATTTTGGCCCTAATCCCCATGCAACAGCTAGAATTGCTCACTTTATTATTTCCTCGAATGTTTGCTTCTAGTTACGTGTGGATTTTTTTCCAAAATCGAAATATAATCTAATGGTTGATGCTTATTCATAATTGAAAAAATCATGAATAATTTTCATTTACGAAACCAATAGAAAATTCAGATATTTGTTATCGATTAAAATATTCTAATTTGAAAAACTTGTGGAACATTTTTTAAAATAACTAGCCATTTAAAATTTCATTTTGAGCAATCGAAAAGTTGTCTAAGCATATACTTTGATTGTCAAAATATACTTTTATACAATCAAATTTAGAATAATAATTGAAAATTTTAAAAAATTATTAAATTTATTATTTTAAAAAATTAATTTTTTATGTTTTTATTATTAATTTATAATATATTTTTTGGTCGCATATCAAGTATCCATACCCAAAATATCTTACCATAACCAACCAAATTCATTTTGGTTATCTAAATTCAAAATCAAAACCTATCTAATATCCATTAACTTTAGAATTTTTTTTTTTTTTGGAATCGTTGGAAACTTCGCCACCAAACCACCCATTTCGGGCTCAAGCGGAGCAGGTAAAACTCCCAGCTGTCCCAAACTCTTACAAGAAACGCACTCTATGTATTCGAACCCAGGATCTCAATGTGAGATTATGAGCCCTAGTCTAGGGGTGTTCATACAGTCGGGTTTATAAAATAAAAAATGAAATTTTCGGGTCTCAGGTACATGAGGATTTACATCGGGTCGACCCGATGTAAATCATATATATTAAAAAAAATTAGGGCATTCAGCCACTTACACAAAAACAAAATCACCCTCATCCTTAATCCTTATCCTTCGCTTCTCATTCTCGCAGGCGGCGTCTCTTACCCTGCATGAGTGTCTTCAGATCTGCCACTGCAAATCTCAATATCTCACTTATCTTCCTCTCTCGTCGCTCACACTCTCTCTCTCTTCGGTAAGATCACTCATCACTCTCTCTGATTTTGTTGAATTTTTTGATAAACTTGAATATAGGCTTTGGTGTTTTCTTCTTTAGTTTCTCTGATCCAAGACCTCATTTATTTTTCTTCACATATGTTTGTATTGGCTCCAGTCTACCCTGTTTGCACTGCAAATCTCACTTATCTTCCTTTATCGTTGCTCGCTCTCTCTCTCTCTTCGGTAAGATCACTCATCTCTCTCTGATTTTGTTGAATTTTTTGATAAACTTGAATATAGGCTTTGGTGTTTTCTTCTTTATTTTCTCTGATCCAAAACCTCATTTATTTTTATTCACCTACGTTTGTATTTGCTCCAGTCTACCCTGTTTGCAGTGCACCATGAACTCAATGGTCATCACAATCTACAACACGGCAATTAAAATGATGACAAATAGTATCACAATTATCATAGCTTAATTTTGGTTAACTAAAGATTACTAGTTTATTACTCTTCTAAATTAAGGCTTGGCAGTGTTCTTGGGCTAAAGATTCCAAGTCAATGCCATATCACACTGGAAATTACAGGTCAGATTTCAAGATCATTCTTATCCAAATTAATAAAATCCGATGTGCAAAATTTAGGCATTAAATGCCAAACCAACAAGATAATGCATAGTTGCATACCAACAAATTTAAACAGGCTTAACAAATTTTCTCAAGATAATGACATACCATAGCACTCAATAAAAACTAAACTTGACCTGCTTCTTTGGTTTTCCAGTACCTCAACAGGTGGGCACCACCAAAACTGTACAATTTTACTTTCTCTCCTATATGTGAAATTGTGAATTTCCAAAAGATTATTGTTTTCCATTATATTTTGGCTTTATTGTTTTAGATTTTTACTGTTTAAGTATGGTAAATGGCAGTATGGCTCACTGTGAGTTTGTGACTGTCTTCTTGTAATATATTACAGGGTGAATGGAAACATTAAAAGTCCAAATGATTGAGGAGGTTGAGAATTGTTCAAGTGAGGAAGAGCATAATGAAGCTACAGACATAAATCTTTCAACAACTCCTACCCCAATGCCTACTCAAAGAAAGTCTAATTTGCCTAAAAAAAGAAAATTTACTAAGAATGTCAAGTCTAAGCCGCAACATACTAATAGATTTGATTATTCTGTTTGGGATCATTTTGAGAAGATTATTGTTGACGGTGCTCAAAAAGCTAAGTGTAATTATTATGGAGACGAATATAAGACAGATTCTCATTTCCATGGTACTAAAAATTTACGTACCCATATAGATGTGAGGTGTAATAAATACCCCTATAGAGTTATTGACCCTAAACAACAAACCTTGAAATATGAGAAAGTTGAAGATGGTAGAGAGGCGGGTAACCTAAAATTAGTTCATTTTACTATTGAAGAAGCAAGGGTTATGCTTGCAAGAATGATAATAGTTGATGAGTTGGCATTTAAAATGGTGGAGGGGGAGGGATTTATGAATAATTCTCAATATTTGAATCCTCGAATGATAGTTCTCTCTCGTATAACTGTTGCGAGGGATTGTTTGAAAATATATCAAAATGAAAAGATGAAATTGATGTTGGACAATTATGACCCATAGCGTCACTATTTGTACAGATCATGATGTTGTTGTACAAATTAACTATGTGACAAAGGAGATTGCTCTCTTATCATTTGTGATTAGATCGCCAAGATGTAAAATGATATGAGGTCCTTATGATTTGTTCCTGGATTGAGAATGATATAAGACAGTATCAGTCCACGAAGGATAAATCATTAATATCCCTAGTTAGAGTATTATCGAGATTGGACATCGATAATGCGTAAAAGACTAGTATTACACTTGTGCGCGTTGTGAGGGCACAACGGCATAGTTCTCATATATTTGGGTATAGGATACTCATGCAAGTGTAATAGGAGGTTGTGTTTTACCGATGGTATGGGAAACAGCTTCGCTCTGGATAGACCCCCTCGGAATTCCATTGGTAGTATTACTATGTGTCTATGGAAGTCCAAAATCAGGGTAGGTGTATTTGGTCTTAACCTGAGACTTGCACCGCTAATACTTGCGACAATCAATATACTTTGGTTTTGGTCGTCCAGGGCTTTAACAGGGTTCTGTGTACGCCTCTTCTGGGTATATTGAGAATCGTAGTGTATTGGGTGTGATGTCGAGATGGAAGTATCACTCCAGTCATAGTGGAGATGATGATCACGCAGGATACGGTACTGGTGCTCTTATGTACTGCAGTCATCGGGATTATATGACTAGGTCATGATTATCCGATATAGAGACTAGTTACCAGAGATCCGATATGTGCTTCGTACGGGGCAGACACAATTCCAGCCCCAGGCCTTGCACGTTATCATCTGACATTCGCATACTATGTATACTACGCATGATATAGATCGATTATTCCAGTAAGCATGTTTCTGGAGAATAGGGTAGGCATGGCTTTGATAGAAGCCAACCTTGTCTTGTAAATCGGTATAAACCTAGTACTGGGTACTTACGTGTTCGCATAGTTCGACGACGACCGAATTTACTGCCAACATATCCACGGATCTCATAGGTCGCTTCTCGAAGATTCACCGATGACGTATGACTCGCACTTTTATTAATCTGGGATTAATTAGACGAGAGAGAAAATTAATCTGGGATTAATTACGGAGATATTTTATCTGGGATAAAATATCATTTAAAGGAGAGAACGATTAATTTGGAATTAATCGATAATAAATTAATATATTCGATATATTAAACGAAATTGGATTTCGACGCGGAATTAAAATTAGATTTTAATTCGTGCGAACGAGTTAATTTAGAATTAATTCGTTAGTGATGTGAATAGTGATTTCGCTAGGCATAATCATTTAATTGTGTCGCAACGGAAAATTCGTTAATTTGGAATTAGCGAACCCGAGCCCGAGAGTGTTTGCGAGCACATTCGCATTTCCAATTCGAGTGCGGCACGCAAGTCACATCAAGCGTCAAATCGCTAGTCACATCAAGCGTCAAATCATTAGTCACTTTGAGTGATGTGACAACTTGTCACTTGATTTGATAGATTGATGGATTGATGGAAGTGGTTGGAAAGCATTAAATGCTTGGCTACCAAAAATTGTATTTGACTTTTGGAAATGCCTTTTTACAATTTTTGATTTGATTTTTGTGTATTAGATACACAAGCCAAATTAACCAACACACATTATCTCTCTCATTTTCTTTTTTCTCCGCTCTCCATACACGCCCAAATGGGCTTGTGTATTTTTCCCTTTTCTGTTCTGGTTACTGCCGTGATCAATGAGAAGGGAAATAGATGATTTTGTTGTAAAATCAAGGTGCTAGCACACATTAGGAGCCATACAAAGGTGATATGGAACTCACTTCATGAGCTTGGAATCACCATCAACCAAAGCTTGGAGCTTGGAGCAACAATGGAGATCCTTAAAGTCGAAAATGGAGAAGAAGATCACTGCCACTGCCGTGACCATCCAGAAGGCAGGAATTCATTTTTGTCTTCACTCGCATCATCTCAACCGATCATTGTGAGTATTCCGCAACTCATGAATGTATTCGCACTTATTTTCAATGCTTGAAATGATCTTGGGGAGCTTAGAGAATTCCAACAATGGTATCTATGAGCAAGGTTGAGCATGAAAATATATAGGGTTAAAATTTGGGTAAAATGTGTTTGAGCATGATTTAATTAAATTGGATGTTTGAGTATGCTTAAAACATGTTTTATTTAGGATTGATTGGATCAATTTGATGAAATGTTGTTTGGAACAAATTTGCCCAAAATCCTTAGCTTGGCCGAATGGATGAGAAGCCATAATGTCTTGGAATTTTGATTTTTTGATTCATTGGATGAGTTGGAATCAATTGGTAATGTCGATTTAATGTTTAATTGGATTCAATTGGATTGGATTTAAAATTGGACATTAAAATCCTCTCATTGCCGAGACATAATATGCATGTAATGGGTTTGATTTTTTGATAAATTGTGTTGGACACTATTTGATGTTAAAGAGCATGATAATTAGACAAATTTTGTGTTTGGAAATGTTGATTGGGTAATTGATTATGTAATGCACTTTGAAGTAATTAATTAATGTGAAATTGGATTTTTTGTAATTTAATTATTTGGGGCTTAAATTAGATTTGGGCTTGTAATGTTGTAAATGGGCTTATTGGGCTTGGTTGTACTAAGTTGGGTTTAGGCTAAATTATTGGATCCAATTGGGCCCAAAACCGCTTCCATAAAGCCCAAATGCGACTAATGGACCTTTAAAATTTAATTGGGCCTAATGGCCCTAAATTGATTTCTGGGCTTATGGGGTTACTCCTTGATTGGGCTTTGGTTATTAGGTTTGACCCGAGTTGACCAAAAGTCCACGCCTTAAGAAATTAATTAAAAGCCCATTGGACTTTAATTAAATAAACATTGGACGTTAATCGGGCTTTGAGACCTGTAACGATTAAATTTGGAATTTAAGTCCTAAAAGTTCATTAATAATGTAATATTTAATTTGGAATTAAATATTGAATTAGTATTAAATACAATTGAATTGGATTTAATTATGTAGTTTAATTTAATTCGAGAATTCGTACTTTGAGTACTTATTCGCAAAACGAGTTTGACCGCGCGCAAATCAAATCGTTGTTTGAACATTGGATGGTCACTAATTATCAGATTAATTAATTTGATTAGATTGATTGATAACATGCTTGTGTGAATACATGGTTGCGATGCATGAATAATGTATATCGTATGAATATTAGATGGGTGGGGCAATTTTAAAATTGTTGTAATAAATTTGGAATTTATTAATTGGACCTGCGTGTCCAGCCTTATTACCTCATTTCTCATTGTATTTCTCTTCTCACCTATTCCCCTAAATGTAAATGAGGTTTCTTTAGAAGTGTAGTGCAATGGTAGAAGTAATACATGTGCTAGCGGGAGAGAGAAAGGGAGAGATTTTTTACGCGCTTTATTATGTATTTAGAATGCATGTTTAAGGGTGTATGATGATGAGACCTTAACAAAGATAATAAATTGGTTGCCAATTTGCACACACAAAAAACCCTCACAAATATTAAGCGTTTTTCATTCCATTGAGTGATTATTACTCAGATCTAAGACTGGCATTGGCTTGTTGGCCAAAGTCAAGACCTTTGTCCGTCGAGGATGTGTTTGAATCACGAAGGCTTTGTTCCATATTGGTGTCTTGTCCAAGTTGTGGTTTGTGGCCAAAGTCAACACCACTTCTTGTCCATCGACATTGATTACGAAGCTTTTCATGGTCAATGGGTCACGCTTAACTGGGATCACTAAGTTTGTGTGTGCAAAGCCAAGGCTTAGTTGATTCAAAGGAAAAGGTTAGCAATATATTGGATATATTGGCATATATATTGTATATATGTTTCGGACTTGGATGTCCCCCTACTGGATCTAGGAATTGGATTGGATCCAATTGATCTTAGAGATCTACCTAGTTAATTATCATACAATTTGTTGGCCAAAGTCAAGATTGTGTGCTATTTAACGGGATCCTAGCCCACTAGGAAACACGGTTTCCCGAGTACTCGACAGAGAGTTAGAGGCTTGCCGAAAAATAGTGGGAGACAAGAATTGAATTTGCAATATTCGTTTAATTACTTGCCATACGCGCTCAAAAAAATATCATTCGTCAATTAAATTAATTATTAGTTGGACTAATATTTAATTGTTGTTTTAATAAAACAGTTGGACTGTATTCAAACAAATTTAATTATAGTTGATTAATATAGTTGGACTATAATAATCATTATATTAAATAGTACTGAAATCGTTGATTAAATAGTTGGACTATTAGAATCAAGATATAATTGAAAGATTGACATTTAAAACATAATCCTAGGGAAAATGTATTTAAATGGTTTAAATTTCAAATTGGGAATAAATTTCAGGATGGTCCTGGAAACTAATAAGTTACTTTATTTGATAAAATAACATATTAGGCCTAAGCCCGGAGTTAAGCAAATAGTAGAGCATAATCTTTGGAAGATTTATGTAATGATAACTTAGTGCTTAATCCATTATACTTGTCAATTAGACTCCTTAATTTCTTAATCAGAATTAAGGATTAGATCCTTAAAGTATGATAAAAAAAATTGAAGGATCTTCATAAATCTATCTTTAGATTTTAGAAGTATAATATTGCAATATTAAACTTTTGAAGAGTTAATGACTATTCTCAAGGAGACAAAGTCAAAGTTTGCAATCAAGCAAGTAGTGCAAGGCGCACCTTACTTCGATATTCTGGAAATCCGAGGCTAGGCCAAAGACTTCTGGAATGTGGAAAAGGGCAAAGGCAAAATCATTATAATCTTCTGGGAAGATAAATGACATATCCTAAAATGTCTGCCTAAAATGTGGCAAACGGGATCAAGGAAGCGTGACTGCCGTTTGAACAAAGCAGACATGAAGGAATTGAAGAACGGGCAAGGCTCTGACTTCAAATATGTTTGTTACAATGAAATATGGTCACTACTAGTATTAAAATTGGATTTTAAATACTTAGTGTGATACATAAATATATACTGATGTTCAGAATCCGCTATGAGCAGGATACTGACATCAAATGAGATTAATCTGCGAATTGGAAACATGACTACTATTGCTGTTTTAACGTAGATACCTTATTTTAGGAACTACCCTCGGGTTTGTACCTAAATTTGGAAACTGTTATAATGTAACTAGTTTGACTAGAAATATTATCTCTATATCAGTGTTTAATTCGTTGCGGATATACCTTTATATTCTAGAACACTAAAGTGTTTTATTTTATAATGATGATATTGAGATAAACACATTAGATGTGAATAACAAAATTTATATTTTGAATATAAATAAATCTCAAACGTAAAACATGACAAACAAATAGCTCAAACTGATTTGATCAGAAGAAACTTAAAGTGGCATTGTTGTCTGGGACACAATCAAACAAGACTCGTATATCCGCACTTTTGAAGAGTGGGTACTAGGACTAATTTGATTCCATTCAAATAAAGTCTACGAATCTAGTTTATTGGGCAAAGTGCCTAAAACACTATTACTTGGAAAAAATGCAAATGCCACAGATCTGTTAGCCCTAGTTCATAGTGAAGCAAGTGGGCCCATGTCTAGCTAGGCTAGAGGTGGATATGAATATTTCGTGACCTTTATGAATGTGGCATCGCGTTATGGTTATGTGTTTCTTTTGAAACACAAATCGGAAACTTTTAGAGTTTCGACACGAAATAGACAAATAGATCGGCTGAAGTATTAAACCGTCACGGTAAGACTGTAATGGAAAATACTTAAGCAATAAGTTTCTAATATACTTGAAAGAGTATAGTATTATTCCAAGAGGACTCCTCTCAGGACACGTCAGTTGACGGTGTGTCCGAACAGAGTAACCAAATATTGTTGGACATGATAAGGTTAATCATGAGTCGCTCTGAGCTACTATTTCCTTCAATGGATAAGCTTTAACAGTGCAAAAACTTATTTTAATAAGGTTCCATAAAATCTGTTTGACAGACTTCATATTAGATATGAACAGGAAAGAAACCAGGTTTCTCCTTCCTGGAAATTTGGGGATGCTGGGCATATGTTTGGATGATACCAAACTAAAACCCAAATTAGATAAGTGTCAATTGTAGGCTATCCTAGGGATACCAAAGTATAGTACTTATACAACTCACAAGAGAATAATTTAATTGTTGCTCACCATGCGATTTTCCGAAGAGGAATACCTATATGCAGTGGTAAGTGGGAGGATAGTAAAACTCGATGAAAATCAGAATAATACTATTCAAGGCATCGATTCCTAATGGAACGCAAATAGTTCATCAAGGATGAAACTATACCAGTAATCTTTGAATACACAAGAACCGCGTAAGTCGGAGAGAGTCAGAAAACAACCTGGGGTATGTGTTTCTGATCTCACCTCATAAAGATGTCAATCTTATTGAGGTATACCAACTGACTACGTATGAGGAAGTGATACAAAGGTATCAACTCCATATTATGGCAAAGTGCCATGATATCCGAAATGGATTCCATGTATATCAACCAAGTTTGGATACTAGTTGATGTACCGCAAGGCATTGTGCCTATTGGTACTTTATAAGTCTTCAAGGAAGACAAACATGGATGGCAATATACAAACATTCTAAGCTGGGCTTGTAACGGAAAGGTATCGTTATCAACATTGTGTTGATTTCGATTCAACCTTCACCTGTTGCCACGGTGAATCCATTTGGATAATGCTTGCTAACGCTACATATTTCATTTGTGAAATATGACAGCTGAACGGGAAAATCGCTTTCCTGAAAGGGAAACCTTTGGGAGGATGTTTACAACATCCTGACGGTTTTGTCATACCAAAACTAGCAAACAAGGTTTGCAGGTTATTCGATCCATGTTTGGATTGAAGCAAACATTAGGTTCTTGGAAGTATCATTTTGATGTAATCATAATGGTATATGATTTAATTCAAAACGAAATGATTCTTGTGTATATAAGGAGGTTAGTGGGAGCGCACTGACAGTGGTTGTCCTATAAATAATGATAATATATGTCATTTCTTGGAAATGATATTCCGATAAAAAATTGGTGAAAGCTTGGCTTTCGAGAAAACTCTCCGAGAACTCGTACATTAATGTACGCGACCTAGTGTCTATGCTTTGAGCATGGGATTCACAACAGGCAATCCAAGTGATAGTCATTGGATTGATGTTAAGAACATCCATTGTATTTTAGAGAACTAATGATGTTGTCTTATAATATGAGAAGGAGAACTTGAATGACTGAGATCATACTAACAAGTTTCCCAAACGATAAAATGACTTAAGTCGAAAACGGTACTATACAGTTTGAAAAGAACATAAGTGGAAATCTTCTGTGATGGTGTTTTCAGGCATTATGGTAATTTTAAAGCAGCACGACAGGGGCAAAAGGTAAATCCCATCTCGCTCAGGATCATTGATGCTGACCGACCATGAAAGCCAGTAGTAAGGGCCCGATATTTGCAATAAGAGGCCGAGGCCTATGGTTACAGACGACCACAATAGGAAAGAGGTTCCGGATCATTGATGGCCGACAAAAAACGAGCACAAGGGCCCGAATGACCAAGCAATAAGAGGCCGACACCTTATTTACAGACCAACAACAGAAGAGACCGATCACTTTATGGTCGACAACCGATCACTTTGGTTCGAATGACCAAGCATTATCAGATCGACAGCATCATTCTCAGTTCAAAGAACATTATGACCGACCACATGAAGACCGAGCATATGGCAAAGCGTGCACCAGAAGATAAACGTCATGTCCCTACGGGGTAAGGAGACAGTCCTACCTTCATAAAGAATACTGATGAAACCAGTGTCCTAGAAGGATAAGGAAATAGAGGTAGATTTGATTAGAATCCTTGTGGGAAAATGAGGTTGCTTCAATTAGGAATCCTCATACTAGAAGGAATCTGATTTCTTCACTATTATAAATAGAAGGGTAGAGTATGTGTAAGAGGGAGGATCAAGATCAATCTCATTGTGATTAAACTTGTAAAAGCACAAGAGATACAAGTTTCAGCAATAAAAAGCATAGTACTGTTTGTGTCCGTGGACGTAGGTTGGATAAAAAATCCGCCGAACCACGTTAAATCTCCTTGTGATTGGCGCATTATCTACCTTCTGCTAAGTTTGCTTTTGGTTTCCCCCATAACCAAACAAATTCACTATTGAAGGAGGATTACCTCGGGAGTGATATTCCCATATTGCCCTGAGACCAAAATCCACCGTCAACAGTTGGCGCCGTCTGTGGGAAATTCAACAAAAAGCAGTTCGCGTAGAAAGACAATGGCAGAAGGCGGAAATCATCAATCTTCGGGGAGTCCGGCTACAGACTGGATGAAGAAGATGGAAGAAAGCATGAAATCCATGGTGGATCGGCTGGAGAGAATGGAGGGAACGAACAACGAGAGACCAGACGTCGGAACCAGTCGAAGAAGAAGTGAAAAAGCAGAAGGGAAAAGGGTGATAGACACAAGTGAAGACGATGGACCCAGGAGGAGGGGCCCCTACGGGATAAAATCCGTAGTTGTAGAAAAAGATTCACAAACAGAGGACACATGGGAAGAAGAAGAAGGAAGACCATCACCGGATCCCTCCTATGACAGTCTCCGCGACTCCAGAAGAGAGGACAGGGAGCATAGCGAAAGTGTGCGGGAAATTCCAAGGGATGAGGAACGCCGCACCCGGGGCAATAGACGCACAGAGGGGCACAAGATACGACATGGCGGCACAAGCAGTGAAATAAAGTCTTGGTTGAAAAAGGAGATGACCAAGTGGGGGGTAGGCCTCAAGACTGATACAGGGGATGCCCGGGATAGCGAGGAGGAATCTCCCCTCACGGAAGAAATAAAGTCGGCAAAATTCCCAAGGCGATTCAACATGCCAACCATGGCACCTTACAAAGGCCACTCTGACCCGAAATCCCACATCGAAAGCTTTGTCTTGTTGATGGAAGTCCAGGGAGTGGTAGGAGATGCCATCTGCAAAGTGTTCCCCCTAACTTTGGGTGGACCCGCCATCCTATGGTACAGAAGTCTGGCCCCGGGGAGCATCGGAAGCTTCACACAGCTTAAAAGGTCGTTCGTTCGACACTTTAAAGGGGCCTGCGTCCCCAAGAAGACGATTGGAGAATTGAGGCTTATGAAGCAAGGAGATGACGAGCCCCTAAAAATTTCATCGAGAGGTACCACAATATGGTACTCGAGGTCGGAGGGTACGAGTCCCAAGAGGCCCTGGAAAGTTTAAAGGGAGCCCTAAGGGTCGGAAAACTATGGACTCACCTAAGAATCCAAGACACACCAGATTATGCTACCGCTCTAGAGGTAGCCCGGAAATTTGTCTTGTTAGAAAGCGAAGAAAAGATCTCCCGAAGGGGGACGGCCATTCGAGAAAGAACAACAAGAACAGAGGCCCCCCGACGACCGGACAGGGAATTCAAAAAATTCAATCCGAGACCCAAAGAATTCAAACCAATGCCTCGAAGAGATCAGGAAAGAGGGGTCGCGACCCAGGTGAATCATGTAGTCCGAGAAGAAGCGTATATTCCCCTGAGCAAGCCACCAGGGCAAATCATCATGGAGATACAGGAAAAAGGCCTCTTGATAGAACCCGACCTCAGGAGATTCCCCCCGGATAAAAGGAACCAGAAATCTTACTGCGTACATCATAATCTGAGGGGGCACACAACGGACGAATGCAAGGATCTGCGGGAACAGATGGAGGACCTAGCCCGAAATGGGTATCTAAATAGTTATATCAACCATGAGGCCATGGCAGCCAGACAGAGGGCACGAAACCGGCAGGTGAACATCATCGCAGGAGGGAAAACACTGGCCGGAGACTCTAACCGGTCAAGAAAAAGCTATAGCCGAATACAGGGGACGGAAGTGCTGGAAACGGAAAGGTCCCCAGTACCACGAGGAAGTCGGTCGGTACCCATAATGTTCACCGACGAGGATGCTCGAGGGGTGAGTTTCCCCCATGACGATGCGCTAATAATCAAAGCTACAATCAGCGGCACAGAGGTAGATAGAATCCTGGTAGATCCCGGAAGCGCGGTAGACATAATCTCCAAAGAAGCTTTAGAAAGCCTGGGAGTGGAGTACGTAACCCTAACTAATGACGGCACCCCCATGTACGGTTTTGGAGGCTCAACGGTCATCCCGCTGGGGAGAATACAACTGGCAACAACCATCGGAACTCACCCCAGGACCCGGACAGTTATGGTAAACTTCACTGTGGTGGACTGCCTGAGCAGTTACCAAGTCATTATCGGCCGACCTTTTATGATGAAAACAAAGGCTGCGATGTCCTGCTATCACTTAAAACTAAAGTTCCCCACCCGGGAAGGGATCGGAATCGTGTGCGGGAGTCAGAAGATAGCCCGTAGCTGCTTTGCCACTCTCTCACGAGAGACCCTCTGCATTGAAGAAGGCACCAAGAAGAGGCAGAGGGGCGAGAACGAGAGGAAAGAACCAGGTCCCCGCCCGGATAAAGTTGCCCGGCTAGGAACAGCTGAAGAGTTAGAAGAAATAAAACTGTTCGGACCAAAAAAAAGCATAAAGATAGGGGGAAACTTGGACGAAACCCTAAAAAAGGGCCTGCTAGAATGTCTACGGGAATACCCCGACATCTTCGCGTGGGGACACAATGACATGCCCGGGATTGACCCAAAGTTCATCAGTCACCGCTTAGCAGCAAACCCGTCACTCAAACCGGTCAAACAGAAGAGAAGGATCTTCAATCAAGAACGGTGCAGAGCGGTGGCATCCGAGGTGGAAAAACTGTTAAAAGCCGGCTTCATCAGAGAAGTAAAGTACCCCGAGTGGGTGTCAAACGTAGTATTGGTAAAGAAATCCAATGGAAAATGGAGGATGTGTGTAGATTTCACCGACCTCAATAAAGCGTGTCCAAAAGACAGCTTTCCTCTACCAAATATAGATCAACTGGTAGACGCAACTGCCTGCCAAGGACTACTAAGCTTCATGGATGCCTTCTCAGGGTACAATCAGGTCAGGATGCATCCTGCAGACGAAGAGAAAACCACTTTTATCACCGATCAAGGACTGTACTGCTACAAAGTAATGCCTTTCGGACTGAAGAACGCAGGGGCAACTTTTCAAAGGTTGGTAAACAAAATTTTCAAACCACTCATCGGCACTTCAATGTTGGTATATGTGGACGACATGATAACAATGTCCAGAGAACCAAGAGGTCACGTAACTGACCTAAAGAAAACCTTCGAATTGCTGAGAAAACACAATTTAAGACTCAATCCAGAGAAGTGTGCATTCGGAGTGGCCTCAGGAAAATTTCTAGGCTACATGGTGAGTTCCCGAGGCATAGAAGCCAACCCCCAGAAGATACAAGCCGTGCTAGATTTAACATCCCCCAGAACAATTAAAGAGGTGCAAGGTCTAACAGGCAGGGTCGCCGCGCTCAACCGATTCATCTCTCGTCTCGGGCGACGACAAATGCCACCCCTTCTTCAAAGTCATCAAGAAGGCCCAAAAGGGGATCGACTGGGCACCGGAATGTGAGGAGGCCTTCCAGCAGCTAAAACAATATCTAGCACAGCCCCCACTCCTGGCTAAACCTCTCCCAGGAGAGACATTATACTTGTACTTGGCTGTTTCAAAACACGCAGTGAGTTCGGTACTGGTGCAAGAGGCCGACCAGATCCAGAGACCAGTATACTATGTCAGCAAAGCTCTATTGGATGCAGAGACCCGATATCCCGTGCATGAACTAGTCGCCCTATCCTTGATCACTGCAGCACGGAAATTACGACCCTACTTCCAGGCCCACCCTATCGGAGTTTACACCAATTACCCCATGCGGCAGATCTTGCAAAAACCAGAAACCTCGGGAAGGTTAATGAAATGGTCGGTGGAGCTAAGCGAGCACGACATTTCCTACCTCCCAAGGATAGCAATAAAAGGGCTTGGCAGATTTTGTTGCGGAACTCGCGGAACCCCAAATATTGACTACGGAGGAAAGCAAATGGGAAATGTCAGTGGACGGTCTGCTAGCTCACAGGGCAATGGGGCAGGAATCGCACTGAAAAATAGTGAAGGAGAAGAAGTGTTGCTTGCCTTGAAATTTGCTTTCAAAGCCACAAACAATGAAGCCGAATACGAAGCAATTTTGGCCGGATTAAGGCTATGCACAGTAGTGGGAGTCCACAACGTGGTAGTAAGGAGTGACTCTCAGCTAGCCATTCAACAACTAAAGGGAGAATTTCAGGCCAGAGAGCCGACTATGATAGCTTACTTAGCCGAAGTAAAAAAGTTGATGGAGAAAGTGGGGAACGTACGCTTCGAACAAATCGGACGAGAAGACAACTGTGAAGCAGACTCCCTGGCCCGGCTCGCATCCTCAATGAAGACCGAGGACCCCAGAATAATCCCTCTCATATGCCTCCGAGAAAGAAGCATAGGGGAGCTGGAGGTAGATATAGTAGAAGAGGAAGGCAAAAACTCATGGATGCAACCGATTAGGAGGTACCTGGAAACAGGGGAAACCCCTAAAGACAAAAAGGAGGCCAAGAAGCTAAAATTCAAGAGCACCAAGTTTTCCCTGATCGAAGGGGTGCTCTACCGGAGAGGCTATACCGTACCCCTCCTGAGATGTTTAACAGAAGAGGAAGCAGATTATGTGCTCAGGGAAATTCACACGGGCATCTGTGGAAGTCACGCCGGAGGAAGATCAATCGCCTTTAAAGCCTTAAGACAAGGATTTTACTGGCCGACCATGCATCAGGACGGTGTGAGGGTAGCTCAGAAATGCGAAGGTTGTCAGAAAAATGCCAACATCCACCATCAACCGGCAGAACAATTAACCACCATGTCCAGCCCCTGGCCATTCGCGCAGTGGGGGCTAGATATCATAGGGCCAATGCCAAAAGGGCGAGGGCAGGCGAAGTACGCAATCGTAGCCATAGACTATTTCACAAAATGGGTAGAAGCCGAGCCACTATCCACCATCACAGAAAAGAAGGCCACAGAGTTTTTAAAGAAGAATATTATCTGCAGGTTCGGAATCCCCCGGGCAATCATCACCGACAACGGGAAACAATTCGATAGCAAAGGATTCAGGAAGCTCTGCGAAGACCTCCAGATCGCTTTAAAATTCGCCTCGCCAGCCCATCCCAAGTCAAACGGACAGGTTGAGGCAACAAACAAAACCATCAAGGCAAACCTTAAAGCTCGGCTCGGATCATGCAAAGGCTTATGGGTCGAAGAATTACCAGAAGTGCTATGGGCACATCGGACGACCTACAAAGATTCCACAGGGGAGACACCGTTTTCCCTATCATACGGATGTGAGGCCATCATTCCAGCAGAAATCGGGGTAGCAACTCACAGGGTCCGCCACTTTGGGAATGAGCAGAATGAAGAACTTATCAAAAACCACCTCGACCTGATCGAGGAAAGGAGAGAGAAATCAGCTATGAAAGCGGCAGTCTACCAACAAAGAATGGCCCGCTTCTACAACAGAAGAGTTCGAACCCGCTCCTTCCTCCCGGGCGACTTAGTATTGAGAAGGGTCACCTTAAACACCCGACGACCAGAGGAGGGCTCGTTAGGTGCCAAGTGGGAAGGGCCCTACAAAATCACAGAGGTGGTAAGGCCAGGGGCTTACATCCTAGAACAGCTGGACGGCACAAGATTAAAAAAACCATGGAACGCCGAGATGTTGAGAAAATACTTTCAGTAAATTCTCCCTTCATTCTTTTCTTTTGCAGCAACCCGACAAGGGACAGAAGTTCAATATAAAGCATCTCTCAAAATGGCCCGCAAAGAGTTGTAAGAAGGGCAGTATGTCCCCAAATATAAATAAAACTTTCTTTTCCAAAATTTTCACCCACTCTTCTAAAAATAAAAATAAAAATAAATTTGTGAACCATATTCAAAACTCCGGGGACATACTCAATACAACGGTCCAGGGTCAAAAGCACAAAACCCGCAACTACCCGACCACGGCTACCACCATAAAGAAGCACAAGTCACACCAGAATCAGTCGATTCCATTAAAAAAGCAGGGACGAAAGTGAATCAGAGTATAGATCCGTGAGAAGCATAGCACGGGGAGGGATGATACCCCCGTGGCGATTGCTTGCTCCAGTGTTACCAACATAAGGAGGAATATGCCCTTAATGTTTCGAACACCTCGATCTCACATACTCGAGGAGTTTAAGACAGTGGCACCAAGGCCACTTCATATTCGGCTCGGGGCTGGATCTTGTTCCGCCGAGGCCACTTGACTATTCGGCTCGGGGTCGGGTTACGTCCCACCGAGTCATGCTCATTGGTCTGGGGACGGGACATTCCCCCAGAACCAAGTGTCTTCTTAGCTCGGGGTCCTCGGAATATTCAGGGACATACTCGATGCATAGGATCCGTGAGAAGCATAGCACGGGGAGGGATGATACCCCCGTGGCGATTGCTTACTCCAGTGTTACCGAACATAAGGAGGAATATGCCCTTAATGTGTCGACACTCTTTGATCCTCACTTACCCGATGTAATGGATCCGTGGGAAAGCATAGCACGGGGTGATGATGCCCCCGTGACGATTGCTAGCTCCAGTGATGCCGGACCTAAGGAGGAATGTGCCCTTAGTATCCCGGACACTCTTTGATCCATTCATCATTTGGATCCAAGAGAGGCGCAACACGGGGGTGCGTTGTGCCCCTGTAGCGTGTGTCTGCTCCAGCGTGGTAAGGAGGAGCCCTCGTATAATACACAGGCTCCACAGTGACCCGACGTATAGAGGATGTGCCCTTACCATTTAAATGCTCTCTGATCCAAATCCTAGTTCGCCGGGACACTGAATTGAAAGGTTCAGAATTATGTTTTGGAGGCCTCGGTTAGGACGCTGTTCTGAGGTATTCGTGCTATTGTTTACACTTTTTGGTTTTATTTTCCAAAATTTTGTTTTTTGTTTTTTCATCGGTCTGAAAAGGGGACGCCCAAGACAGATTCGATAGGGCTTCAAAGGTTGATTCCCTTCCTTCGGAGCAAGTCCCAATGATTGTTCGGCTCGGGCCTGGACTCGTTCCGCCGAGGCCACTTTATTAATCAGCTCGGGGCTGGATTCGTTCCGCCGAGCGCTTGGATATTTGGCTCGGGGCTGGATTTCGTTCCGCCGAAGCCATTTTTATCAGGCTGGGCTGGATTACGTTCCGCCGAGGCCATTCAGTTATTCGGCTCGGGGCTGGATTTCGTTCCGCGAGGCCATTTGGTTATCAGCTCGGGGCTGGATTACATTCCCGAGGCCATTAAGTATTGGACTGGGGATAACATTCCCCCAGGCCAGTTTGTTATACAGCTCGGGGTCGGGCCACATCCCACCGAGTCTATCTTTTGGACTGGGGACGTAACATTCCCCCAGGGCCAAGTGTTCCTTACAGCTCGGGGTCGGGTTACGTCCCACCGGTTGCATCTCACCATCCGTGTCTTCACAACTCAGAGTCAATCCTCGACCACTGAATAATTTGGGTTTCTTATCCCCTCACGAACGAGCCTTAAATAATCATTTGAAGAAGAACACCCAGAACAAGGAACAGAAGAGAAAAGCAGAAAAAACACATATATATATATATATATATATATATATAATAAATATATATATGAAGTGTTATTAAAAAAAAAAAAAAGACAAGTGTACACAGGGCCCCGTCCGGGTTACCCTTTTCAATCAGCCCACACAGGGGCAAGAAGTTCTTCCTCGGCCGGCTCAGACGACGGATGGATCGGCTCGGTCTCAGGAGGGGGACAACAGCTTCAACCTCGGCAACCTGGGAGGCCCTTACTTCAAGGATTGGAGGTGGAACCTCAGGATAGTCCTCGCCAGGAGCAGGAACCTCATGACGGTTTTCTTGAGGAGCTGGGAGAACCGGGGCGATCGAAATCGGTTCGGGATCCATCACTTCTTCGGAAGGAGGGGGTCAGACATTTCCCCTTTACAAAAACGGATGGCCGCATGAATAGGACCCATGTCTAAATCAGGTAGAACCATGGGGATGATTTCCGCACAATCACCGACCCCTTCAAGACGAATGGAGTCCCTCTCGGCCTCCCACTCAAGTTCCCTATCCCTGAGCTCGGCACGGGCCCGTCCCAGTTCCTCCTCCTTGGCCCGCAGCTTATACTCCACACTGCCTATTTCCACCTTGAGGATCCCAATCTCAGTCCGGGCGTCCACCAAACTTGCTTTAGCTTCTTCAGCGTTCTTCCGCTCTAGAGTAGCAGCAGCCTTAAGAGCTTTGTTTGTTTTGACAGCCTCAACCGCAGCCAGCTCATGATCCCTATTCCTCTCTTCGGCACTAGCCAGCTTGGCCTCCACTTAAGAAAGACGGTTCTGAAGCCTCTGGGCTTGGCCGCCTTCAGACAAAAGGCTTATAAACAGGTCCTTATTCTTGGCCGCCAAATAATTTGCCTGCCGAGAAGAAAAAGAAGTTAGGAAAATAAAACAAAGTCTGAAAGACACCACGGATATAGAAGAGAAGTAAAAGAAGTGACCTGGGCCAGCTGGGAGCACAACTTTGCAACTACCTCCTCGGGTGAAAGGTCCTCAAACCTCGGAATCTTCTCAGGAGGTACGGCCCCGGCCAGCTCATTGAAAGCCGGTACCAAATGGGAAGTAGCCTCCCTAATATTCTTCCCAAGGTCATCAACTCCAAGAACCACAGAACACCCTTCATTTCTTGGAAGGACCCTCCTGCCGAACTGGAGTTTCTCTGCTCGGAGCCTCCTCCTCCTCCAATTCCCCCTTAATTGAGTATCCACAGCTCCAAATCGACGCTTCCTTCTCCTGGAAGGTGGAGGGCTATCAGGACGGGTAACACCCATTGGAAGCACCCCGGAAGCGAAGACCGACCTTGAGAGCTCGGACGCCCCATCTCTTCAGCCACCTTCCGGCCTCAGAAGTTTCAGGCCGTTCCGAGAAGTACCAGCTCCACCTGGGCTAGTTTTCTTCGCAGCACCGGTCAACCGATCAAGGTACTTTGGTCTCTTCGACATACCTGCAAAAAGCAAAGACAAAAGAAAGGTTCAGGACCTGAGCATTAAAAAAAAAAAAAAAAAGAAGACAAAATCAAACATGATAAATAAACGAGGGAGTTGGCTAGAAGATCAACAAGCATCTACCTATCCGACCCGAGACTTGGGAGGAACGGCCCGAACAAGTCCCGATTCAAAAAATGCCGCATCGTTTACCAACTCCCTCCAATGAGCGGCATACCGCCGAGCCCAGAATACCCGCTTCCGGACCTGGTGGGAGACCTTGGGAGCATCCCTCCAACAGGCTAGGGGGATAGAAAAAACGGGGTAAGAATCCAAACATAAAAAAAAGGGAACTAAGGGCAGAAAAACTAAAGGTTAAACTCCTGACCTCCCGCTCTGAAGATATCCGGGACCAAGATCTCCTCTCCATTCGATCTCAGGGTCCGTCCCCAATCTCCAGTGGCCCAGAACCAAAGATCTTTGAAATTCTTATTGGAGTCAGGGAGTTTTTGGACGACGTTTGACGAACTGTCATAAGCAGAAAGGTAGTACCAACCGTGGTGAGTCTTTGGGTTGGCCTTCAACCGATATAACCTCTTCACTTCTTCAAAAGAAGGTTCGCCACACCCCGCCCGATGCCAAGCTACATACAACCCGGCCAAGATCCTCCAACTATTTAGACTCAGTTGACAGGGGCAATCTCCATCTCGGCCAGCATCCAGGCGAAGTAGGGTTGAATTGGCAACCGGAGCCCGCACTCGAAGAAAGCTGGAAGAAGGGCCACGGAACCATCGTCGGGCTGACTGGCACGATCACATGGGAGAGGGACCTCAAGAGCAATATCTATCGGGATGTCATATCGTTGCCGAAGCAGTGCTAGATCATCCTCGGTTATCTTAGAGGGCCGAGCCATATCCAGAGCCGAGCTGTCAAAATCACCGGGCTCCGGATCCTTCCGAGGAACCCTCTGATGGTAAGTATCTTGTTCGATTTCAGAAGGGGTGGGGGTAGTATCAAGGTCTTCCACGCTGGGTGCTCCCGAGCCAGAGGAAAGCTCTTCAGCAATAGGGGCCAAGGGTTTAGCAGGGTTTTCAGGGGAAGAACTGTCATCAGACATCCTAGACGTCCGAAAAATAAAAGGGCAAGGTCAGTCTACAACCATATTCTTGAAAAACGACCAAGGGATTCGCAAGCTATCCTAAGTTTCCAGAAAAAACTAAATCTATGAAGTTCTAAGCGCCCTAAGCAAAGTATTCAATAAAATCTCTCCCTAGCAAGTATCAAAACAAATGAAAAGAGAAACAGCAAAGCACAGCAAGCAAGAAAAAAGGAAGAGGAAGAAGGTCGTTCGGGAAACTTACTTGATCTATGCTCGGAAAAAGCGGCGAATACGTTGAAGAACTTTGAGTAAAACTAAATCAGATGCTTCGTAGCCGAAGGGAAGAAGAGTTTTTGAAATTGATAGGATTTTTGCCAAACAGATGCAAGGATATCGGTTCACCTTCTCATTACAACGTCGGAATAATTCCAACCATCGGATCGTAATAGAGTCCCGGATGGACGCCAAGTGTCAACTGCAAAAGAGGTCTGCCAAAATCAAATAAACGGTTGAGATCAGCGCACTATTAAGACGCCTCTGCACGGTCGATTTTCTCCTGCTTTTGGCGGGAACCCGACGGATGTTTGACAAGTGTCAGACTCAGAAAAAACCCTAAAGGTGATTTGATGGGCATTTAAACAGACATGACGGTTGCACGTCTCAAGAAAAGATGCTTGAAAAGAGGCAACGGAAAATTTTGATTCGACTCCGGATCGACCACCAAGCAAAGTAATCAACACACCATCTTTATATAGTTCCCGGCACCAACTTGTATGCTCGTTGGAACCGAGAACTAGGGGACAGATGTTGATGGTGTTTTCAGGCACTATGGTATTTAAAGCAGCACGACAGGGGCAAAAGGTAAATCCCATTCTTGTTCAGGATCATTGATGCCGACCCGACCCATAAAAAGCCAGCAGCAAGGGCCGAGCACTTTGCAATAAGAGGCCGAGCACCTTATGGTTACAGACCGACCACAACAGGAAGAGACCGATCACTTTATGGTCGACAACCGATCACTTTGGTTCGAATGACCAAGCATTATCAGATCGACAGCATCATTCTCAGTTCAAAGAACTATTATGACCGACCACATAAAGACCGAGCATATGGCAAGGCGTGCACCAGAAGATAAAACGTCATGTCCCTATGGGGTAAGGAGACAGTCCTACCTTCATAAAGAATACTGATGAAACCAGTATCCTAGAAGGATAAAGGGAATAGAGATAGATTTGATTAAGAATCCTTGTGGGAAAAGGAGGTTGCTTCAATTAGGAATCCTCATACTAGAAGGAATCTGATTTCTTCACTATTATAAATAGAAGGGTAGAGTATGTGTAAAAGAGGGAGGATCAAGATCAATCTCATTGTGATTAAACTTGTAAAAGCATAAGAGATAGGAGTTTCAGCAATAAAAAGTATAGTATGTTTGTGTCCGTGGACGTAGGTTGGATAAAAAATCCACGAACCACGTTAAATCTTTTGTCGATTGGCGCATTATCTACCTTCTGCTAAGTTTGCTTTTGGTTTCCCCCATAACCAAACAAATTCACTATTGAAGGAGGATTACCTCGGGAGTGATATTCCCATATTGCCCTGAGACCAAAATCCACCGTCAAAATCTTCCAAGCAAGATACTGTTACCGAATAAACACAAAATGCGGATTATTGCTGCAGCTGAGGCAGCAATAGAAGCCATTTGGGGCGATAATAAATCTTAATTAAGATTAGATATAGTTCTGTTAGCAGCTGAGCTAGGATAAGCACATGCTAAGAATAAGGCTCATCAACGATCCAGATATATACTTCGATATTCATCTTATTCATTCGGATCATACATCGTGGCGATGTGATGATCGAATAAATCGCATCAATGATAATCATGCAAATTCGCTGACGAAAGCCTTTTTCTCAGTAGTTTGAGCGAACCGTACATAGTTCGGGTGTTAGACACTTTTGTGACTGGCTATAGGCCAAGTGGGAGATTTTTGGACAATTATGACCCATAGCTTCACTATTTGTACAGATCATGGTGTTGTTGTACAATTAACTATGTGACAAATGAGATTGCTCTCTTATCATTTGTGATTAGATCACCAAGATATATAAATGATAGGAGGTCCTTATGATTTGTTCCTAGATTGAGAATGATATGAGACAGTATCAGTCCACGAAGGATAAATCATTAAATATCCCTAGTCAGAGTATTATCGAGATTGGACATCGATAAATGCGTAAAAGACTAGTATTACTACACTTGTGCGCGTTGTGAGGGCACAACATCATAGTTCTCATATATTTGGGTATAGGATACTCATGCAAGTGTAATAGTAGTTTGTGTTTTACGATGGTACGGGAAACAGCTTCGCTCTGGATAGACCCCCTCAGAATTCCATTGGTAGTATGACTATGTGTCTATGGAAGTCCGAAATCAAGATATGTGTATTTGGTCTTAACCTGAGACTTGCACCGCTAATACTTGCGACAATCAATATACTTTGGTTTTGGTCGTCCAGGGCTTTAACAGGGTTCTGTGTATGCCTCTTCTGGGTATATTGAGAATCGTAGTGTATTGGGTGTGATGTCGAGATGGAAGTATCACTCCAGTCATAGTGGAGATGATGATCACGCAGGATACGATACTGGTGCTCTTATGTACTGCAGTCATCGGGATAATATGACTAGGTCATGATTATCCGATATAGAGACTAGTTACCAGAGATCCGATATGTGCTTCGTACGGGGCATACACAATTCCAGCCCCAGGCCTTGCACGTGATCATCCGATACTGGATCGACATACGTAATACTATGCCTGATATAGATCGCTTATTCCAGTAAGCATGTTTCTGGAGAATTGGGTAGGCATGGCGCTTTGCTAGAAGCCAACCTTGTCTTGTAAATCGGTATAAACGTAGTACTATATACTTACGTGTTCGGATAGTCCGACGACCGAATTTACTGCCAACATATCCGGGGATCTCATGGGTCGCTTCCCGAAGATTCACCAATGACGTATGACTCGCACTTTTATTAATCTGGGATTAATTAGACGGGAGAGAAAATTAATCTAGGATTAATTACGGAGATATTTTATCTGGGATAAAATATCATTTAAAGAGAGAGAACGATTAATTTGGAATTAATCGATAAATTAATATATTCGATATATTAAATGAAATTGGATTTCGACGCGGAATTAAAATTAGATTTTAATTCAGGCGAATGAGTTAATTTAGAATTAATTCGTTAGCGCCGTGAATAGCGATTTCGCTAGGCATAATCATTTAATTGTGTCGCAACGGAAAATTCGTTAATTTGGAATTAGCGAACCCGAGTCCGAGAGTGTTTGCGAGCGCATTCGCATTTCGAATTCGAGTGCGGCACGCAAGTCACATCAAGCATCAAATCGCTAGTCGCATCAAGCGTCAAATCATTAGTCACTTTGCATGATGTGACAACTTGTCACTTGATTTGATAGATTGATGGATTGATGGAAGTGGTTGGAAAACATTTAATGCTTTTGGCTCCAAAAATTGTATTTGACTTTTGGAAATGCCTTTTTACAATTTTTTATTTGATTTTTGTGTATTAGATACACAAGCCAAATTAACCAACACACATTATCTCTCTCATTTTCTTTTTCTCCTCTCTCCATACACGCCCAAGTGGACTGTATTTTTGCCTTTCTGTTCTGGTTACTGCCGTGATCATGGAGAAGGGAAATAGATGATTTTGTTGCAAAATCAAGGTGCTAGCACACATTAGGAGCCATACAAAGGTGATATGGAACTCACTTCATGAGCTTGGAATCACCATCAACCAAAGCTTGGAGCTTGGAGCTTGGAGCAACAATGGAGATCCTAAAAACCGAAAATGGAGAAGAAGATCACTGCCACTGCCGTGACCATCCAGAAGGCAGAATTTGTTTTTGTCTTCACTCGCATCGTCTCAACCAATCATTGTGAGTATTCCGCAACTCCATGAATGTATTCGCACTTATTTTCAATGCTTGAAATGATCTTGGGAAGCTTAGAGAATTCCAACAATTGAAATCTCTAATGAAGTCTCAACGTGTGTGTCTAACCACAGATACTTGGACTTCAATTCAAAATTTAAATTATATGTGTCTCAAAACTCACTGGATTAATGATGATTGGAAGTTTCAAAATCGAATTTTAAACTTTTGTCAAGTGCCTAATCACACGGGGGAGACAATTGTTAAATTTATTGAAGCATGCATGTTAGATTGGGGAATTAATAAAATTTTCACTATCACTGTTGATAATGCTAGTTCTATGATGGTGCAATAAGGTATATAACAAGGAGAATTAAAGAATGGCCTTCCACTATTTTAGGCCATAAATTTCTTCACATTAGGTGTTGTGCACATATTGTTAACCTTATTGTAAAAGATGGCTTTCGAGAAAATAATGAAGTAATGATAAAATAAGGAATGCGGTAAGATATGTGAGATCGTCCCCCGCAAGGAAGTTGAGTTTTAATAGTAGTGTTGAGCGGAGAAATTGAGTGTAAACGCCTTTTATGTCTTGATGTGGAGACGAGGTGGAATTCTACCTATTTGATGTTGGAGGCGACAGAGATTTTTGAGAAAGCCTTTTATAGGTTAGAAGATGATGATCCCAGATTTAGATTGTACTTTGATGAGGTTAAAATTAAAGGGCCTCCTAGGTCGGATGCTTGAAGTCGATGTAGATGCATAGTGAAATTTTTGCAAGTATTTTATAATGTTACTCTTTCATTTTCGAGTTCATTGCATGTGACTTCTGACCGGCGTAAACACACACGTATAACGCAAGCGCACGTATCGTTCAAGTAGTATAAAATATCGATCTCACGAGGACTTAATATCTAATCTATTAATTTATGAGGTCAAATGATTACTAGTATCTAACAGGTTGTTTGATTGATTTGAAATGGTGACGATTCTAAATTTAAAAACAAGTAAATAACATTGTTCGAAATAGATTTTAAGAAAATTAATATTAAAAACTATCTAGGGTTGTGATTTCTTCCAATATCATTTTAAATATGAAGTTGTTATCCTAAAGTTGGGTAATATATTGATTTATTAACCTGGAACACTAAATTATGTGTAAGCCTCTGTCGATGGTCAGACACAAATACCCAGTTTAACCCAATTGAATCATATGTCTATGTCAACCAAATTATCTGGATTCATTAAGTTTAAGTTCAATTATGGCTACCCCCGCCCGACAGGTATATTCCTATCCTGTAAGGAAATCTATTAAAGGGTTATCTATCCTCAAGGAAGATCGTGGGCTATTAATTCTAAGGTCTTAAACCTAAAATCCATATGTCTAGTTCATTTTAGATTTACCAGTTCAATTTTATTAATGGCCAGTTAATAAAAGCATTAGGATTAAGACTCAAAAATAAACCTTTATATTACCCAAACTATAATTAACCCTTATAAACCGGTGATATTGGATTTCATCACAACCCAGATAACTGGCTAGTTACGACACATATTTACAGGAAGTAAAAACTTAAATAAAAGAAAAGACATAAAGTAAAATACTAAAATTAAATACTGAAAAGTAAATGCTGAAAGTAAATTGCTGAAAAGTAAATAAAGTAAAATTACAATAAAAGAAAATGCTGAGGTAAAATGATCCACTTTTATTACTCTATTTTAGATATCTCCCTTAATATAATATATTAACTTTGCATGATAATTACGAACCAGCCATATAGGCGGTATCCAGATTAAGTCAAATTAATAATTAATTATCAACCGACCAAGGCGGTATCCAGTTTAGTCAGGTTAAAACCAATTTAAATAATTACCAACCGATCAATATGGCGGTATCCTCGTTAAGTCAGGTTTTAACTAGTTTATATATTATAATTAAGGGAGATTAATCTAAATATTAGTAATAAAAGTTTTACCTTTTACCCCAGCAAATGGGAGTACCTCCTCATTACTGAAAAGTAAAAACTGAAAATTAAATAAAAGAAAAGTACTGTGCGTAAAAGTAAATTGCGGAAAGTAAAAACTGAAAAGTAAAGAAAAGAAAGTGCGAAAACGAAAATTAATTACTGAAAGCTATAAATAAACAAACAAGATACAATCTTCTTAGTATTCTTAAGGAATTCCTTAGAAGAAAGTATGAATTTTACAAATGAAATGGCTTGGTATTTATAGGCAAAATTTTGCCTCCATCAAATCATCCACCAAATCAATTATTAATTGCTCACTAGTTGCTCCACTAATTGCTCCACCAAATCCATTATTAATTGCTCCACTAATCTGTTATCATGTTGGTGATGATTTGATAATTTTTATTATTTATTTTTAATTTATTTTTTTGCTTTGAAAATGATTGAAAGTGACTTTAATAATTACACACTACACACTTCTGGATGGTTCATCAATGTCGGGCATGAAATCTTCAGAATTTGAAATTATTTTGTCTTTCAAAGTTGTAAATCTTTGAGTCTTCTTTAATCTGGAACTTGAATCAGCTCAATCCGATATCTGAGTAAACGTTATGCCCAAATACGACAGATGCGCAAAACTGGAATTTCCAAAACTGCACTTCGTCAAAACGCCCTTTCAAGTTTCCAATCTCCAAAATTAAAATATCAAGTCCAATAATTGCCCTTATTTGACCCATATTTCGTCCTAAAAGATTTCATTAAGTCCCAATATTATTTTATCTGCAAAAAACTAAAACACATCAAAACGTTCATCAAACCCGAGAAACTAAACAAATATTAAGTAAAAGGGGCGGTAAATATTGATATATTTTCCGCTCATCACACCCCCAAACCTAACATTTTGCTAGTCCTCGAGCAAAATAATAAAAATAAATTAAAATTAAACTAAGCCACTTTCGTAGGGATCACGGTTGCATTTAGCATATGCAACAAGCCTTTAACCCCTAGGTGTCCCTAGTGGACGAGTTGTAGTCTCGTGAGGGTTTACATTAATGATACCCACAAATATTTTACAAAAGTAAAAAGGTAGTAAACTAATGCACACAAAAGCAAAAAGACAAGCGAAAAGAGAATAAAGATGTTAGTGACTAATCAGGTGAAACTTCTACTCCAAGTCAATAATTGTTTTGTTTCATTCTAAATTACAGAATAAGTAAATTCTCCGATTATTTTTACCATTCTTCATATACACAGCCAACAAAATATTAAACATCTCATTTTTTTCCCACAACAGTCATAAGTGCAGTTGATAAGAGAGTAATATTTTTGTCCTAAAGTTCTATCAGATTTAACACCTTTTGGTAGCAATGGAATAATTTTTCTCATTTTTCTGATTTTTTTTTTGATTTTTTATTTATTTATATACAATATCTTCCATCTATGTAGCGAGTGTTGGGTCGGTAACTCCCAAACCAGTTGGCTTTAGGGCACCAGGTGTTAAGACACCCCTACGGACTTAATTACTCAGACTTCAGATATATATATTTTTGCAGCATCTTCGATCCATGTAACGAGCTTTGGGCCAGTGACTCCCAAACCAGTTGGCTTTAGGGCACTAGGTGTTAAACCCCTTACAGACTTAATAACTCGGATCTCAGACGTTTTTTTTTTTACTCCACTGCTTTTTGAGATGCTCCTCCAATTAAACTAGAGCACTGAATATTACAAACTTTTCAATTTTAACTCATTTCGTATGTTACTATATATGTTGATAATACCTGTCAACTGAGCATAAAATTAGGGCAGTTTATTCACTGGTTTGGGGGCTAAATTAGGGTTATTTAGGAGTTGGTTTCAGGGGTAATATGAAGCAGTGGTTTGGACATGTAAGGGGACTGTTTGGGCGTGTTTCTTGGGGCTGGAATGGGAGGCTAATTTGCGTGAACTATAAAGACGAGGTGGAGGGCTGAATAGAGGTGTGTGAGAGGCAGTGAGGGGCGTGACTTTCAGGTCTAAATGGAGGCTAGATGATGTACTGAATTGGAGGCTTTATGCGTGTCTTGAGGCAGTGAGTTGAGGGCTGATTAGAGGCGTGAGAAGGGGCTGTGAGGGCTGACTTGAGGCGTGAACAAGGGGGCTGAGTGGAGAGCTGCTTTGTTGATGGTTTAGGCGTGACTTGAGGCACTGACTTGAGGCATGTATGGACGTGACAAGGGGCTGAATGGAGGATGGCCTTTGGGCGTGACTAAGGCAGTGAAGGAGATATGTGTTCTTTCTTGTGGTATATTGGATGGAAACCCGGACATAAATTCCATAGCCAAATCCGAATGGACGGTATTATGGTTTGCACTCGGGATACAATGCCCCGTACCACTTGAAAGATTACATGTATTTTATTTCATCCAAACTTGTATTTGAGCATGATTAGGTTACTAGAATGTTATTTTATTTCAAGCATGTTTTAGTTATTTACCTTTTGTATTAGGAATTTAAATTAAGGCATGTTTAGATTACTATGTATGTAGCATGTTTGATGTGTGATGTCGGATGTTTTGTCGTTATGAAAAGTTTACTGTTGACGTAAACACACACGTATAACGCAAACGCACGTATCGTTCAAGTAGTAAAAAATATCGATCCCACGAGGACTTAATATCTAATCTATTAATTTTATGAAGTCAAATGATTACTAGTATCTAACAGGTTGTTTGATTGATTTGAAATGGTGACGATTCTAAATTTAAAAACAAGTAAATAAAATTTTCGAAAGTAGGTTTTAATTAAGAAAATTCATATTAAAAACTATCTAGGGTTGTGATTTCTTCCAATATCATTTTAAAGATGAAGTGGTTATTTATGTTTGTGTATAAATCGGTTTACTAACCTGGAACACTAAATTATGCAAAGCCTCTGTCGATGGTCAGACGCAAATACCCAATTTAACCCAATTGAACCATATGTTCTATGTCAATCAAATTATCTGGATTCATTAAGTTTAAGTTCCAATTATGGCTACCTCCGCCCGACAGGTATATTCCTATCCTGTAAGGAAATCTATTAAAGGGTTATCTATCCTCAAGGAAGATCGTGGGCTATTAATTCTAAGGTCTTAAACCTAAAATTCCTATGTCTAGTTCATTTTAGATTTACCAGTTCAATTTTATTAATGGCCAGTTAATAAAAAGCATTAGGTTTAAGACTCAATAATAAACCTTTATATTACCCAAACTATAATTTAACCCTTTATAAACCGGTGATATTGGATTTCATCACAACCCCAGATAATTGGCTTAGTTACGACACATATTTACGGGTAGTAAAAAAAACTTAAATAAAATAAAAGACATAAAGTAAATTGCTGAAAATTAAATGCTGAAAAGTAAAAAAGTAAAATTACAATAAAGAAAATGCTGAGGTAAAAGGATCCACTTTTATTACTTCTATTTTAGATATCTCCCTTAATATAATATATTAACTTTGCATGATAATTACCACCAGCCATATAGGCGGTATCCAGATTAAGTCAAATTATAATTAATTACCAACCGACCAATCAGGCGGTATCCAGTTTAGTCAGGTTAAAACCAATTTAAATATTACCAACCGACCAATATGGCGGTATCCTCGTTAAGTCAGGTTTTAACTAGTTTATATATTATAATTAAGGGAGATTAATCTAAATATTAGTAATAAAAGTTTTACCTTTTACCCCAGCAAAGGGGAGTTACCTCCTCATTACTGAAAAGTTAAAACTGAAAATTAAATAAAGAAAGTACTGTGCGTAAAAGTAAATTGCGGAAAGTAAAAACTGAAAAGTAAAGAAAAGAAAGTGCGAAAAAGAAAGATGCGCAAAATGGAATTTCCAAAACTGCACTTCGTCAAAACGCCCTTTCAAGTTTCAAATCTCCAAAATTAAAATATCATTAATTTTACGCACAGTACTTTTCGCACTTTCTTTTCTTTACTTTTCAGTTTTTACTTTCCGCAATTTACTTTTACGCACAGTACTTTTCTTATTTAATTTTCAGTTTTTACTTTTCAGTAATGAGGAGGTAACTCCCCTTTGCTGGGGTAAAAGGTAAAACTTTTATTACTAATATTTAGATTAATCTCCCTTAATTATAATATATAAACTAGTTAAAACCTGACTTAACGAGGATACCGCCATATTGGTCGGTTGGTAATTATTTAAATTGGTTTAACCTGACTAAACTGGATACCGCTTGATTGGTCGGTTTAATTAATTATTAATTTGACTTAATCTGGATACCGCCTATATGGCTGGTTGGTAATTATCATGCAAAGTTAATATATTATATTAAGGGAGATATCTAAAATAGAAGTAATAAAAGTGGATCCTTTTACCTCAGCATTTTCTTTTATTGTAATTTTACTTTATTTACTTTTCAGAAATTTACTTTTCAGCATTTACTTTCATCAGCATTTACTTTTCAGTATTTAATTTTTAGTATTTTACTTTATGTCTTTTCTTTTATTTAAGTTTTTACTACCTGTAAATATGTGTCGTAACTAAGCCAGTTATCTGGGGTTGTGATGAAATCCAATATCAACGGTTTATAAGGGGTTAAATTATAGTTTGGGTAATATAAAGGTTTATTTATTGAGTCTTAATCCTAATGCTTTTTATTAACTGGCCATTAATAAAATTGAACTGGTAAATCTAAATGAACTAGACATAGGGATTTTAGGTTTAAGACCTTAGAATTAATAGCCACGATCTTCCTTGAGGATAGATAACCCTTTAATAGATTTCCTTACAGGATAAGAATATACCTGTCGGGCGGGGGTAGCCATAATTGGAACTTAAACTTAATGAATCCAGATAATTTGGTTGACATAGACATATGGTTCAATTGGGTTAAACTGGGTATTTGTGTCTGACCATCGACAGAGGCTTACACATAATTTAGTGTTCCAGGTTAATAAATCAATATATTACCCAACTTTAAGATAACCACTTCATCTTTAAAATGATATTGGAAGAAATCACAACCCTAGATAGTTTTAATATTAAATTTTCTTAAAATCTACTTTCGAACAATGTTATTTACTTGTTTTTAAATTTAGAATCGTCACCATTTCAAATCAATCAAACATCCTGTTAGATACTAGTAATCATTTGACCTCATAAAATTAATAGATTAGATATTAAGTCCTCGTGGGATCGATATTTTTATACTACTTGAACGATACGTGCGCTTGCGTTATACGTGTGTGTTTACGCAGGTCAAGTTTTTGGCGCCGTTGCCGGGGACTTATTTATCTTTTACTATTAGTTTAGGGGTTAGATATGTTACTTGTATCTAATTTATTTTTACTTATTGTTTTTGTTTTCTTGTGTTTCAGGTTCTCAGAAACTTCATGAGACGAACCAGAAGCTTTGAACTCCGACCGCTTGACCCAGAAATTGAAAGAACCATCAGACAGTTGAGAAAGGAAAGGCGAGAAGGCCAAGAAGCTTTAGTCAACATGAAACCTGAACCTTTGAACGTTGCACCCCCAATTCCCATTCGAGACAGAACCATTCCGGTGGTTGACAAACTCATTTCCTGTATTGTACTTCCTCCCTTACCAGCAAATGTGTGTGACATCAAAACATGCATTCAGATGATTCAGCAGTCAGTTCAGTTCGGGGGGAATGCAACTGAAGATCCTAATTCCCACATCAGCAACTTCCTGGAAGTTTGCGGCACTTTTAACTACACACAGAGCATCGGAAGAAGCAATGAGACTGTGAGTTTTTCTATATTCCCTGAAGGACAGAGCTAAAGCTTGGCTACATTCACTACCAGCAGGTTCTATCACAACTTGGAACACTTTAGCCACCAAATTCTTGCAAAGTACTTTCCACCAGCCAGAACGGAAAATTGAGGAATGACATCACATCCTTTGTACAACAAGATTCAGAATCCCTCTGCGAAGCTTGGGAAAGGTACAAAGATTTACTCCGGAAATGTCCTCACCATGATATTCCAAAGTGGCTACAAGTTCAGACCTTCTACAATGGACTTTCTGGAATAATGAGAACCACAAACGATGCTGCTGCTGGAGGAGCCTTGATGGCAAAAGGAGAAGATCAAGCCTGGGACCTAATCGAAGAAATGGCCAACAACAATTCCTTGTGGCCAACAGAAAGGAGCATGATCCAAAGAATTGCAGGAATTTATGAAGTTGGAGCAAACACAGCAGTGAATACCAGGCTGGATCAGATATGCAAATGTCTAGAAACACTTAGCACGCAAGTTGTGAACATCACTGGATCCACAAGTTCACCATATGGAGGAGCACCAGAGTCAAACCAACTTGAAGAAACGGTGAATTATGTCAGCAATTTCAACAGACAAGGGAACAATCCATATTCCAACACCTACAACCCAAGGTGGAGGAATCATCCCAATTTTTCATGGAGCAACAATTCAGGCCAACAGCAGAACTATCCACCTGAATTCCAGCAACAGAACAAAAGCCAGGAGCAAGCAAATGAACCAGGAATAACAGAAGTGTTGACCCACTTGAAAAAGATAGAAGCAAAACACGACTCTCACGTAGCAAGATATGATGCTATGTTTCAATCCTTAGCAGCATTAATTCAAAGTCAATATGCTTCTATTAAAGCACTGGAGAATCAAATGGGACAACTGGCAAATGCTCAGAGTTACAGACCGCCAGGTACCCTTCCTAGCAACACAGAGCCAAATCCAAGAAACATGGGGAAGAGCAATGTCATGCCATCATGTTAAAAAGCGAAACTGAAATTAACAAAGATGTTGGAGTCAAAACAGCTGCTGAGGAAGTTCCAAAAGAAACAAATCAACAGATGGAGGAAAAAGAAGCAAAGGAAAAAGAACAGATCACTCCACCTCCACCTTTTTCCTCAACGTCTTCAGAAGAACAAATTGGACAAGCAGTTTTCTCGGTTCCTGGAGATCTTCAAAAAGCTGCATATCAACATTCTATTTGCAGAAGCGTTGGAACAAATGCCCACCTATGCCAAATTCATGAAAGATATTCTTTCACGAAAACGGATATTGGGAGATTACGAGACAGTAGCATTAACAGAAAATGCAGTGCCATCATTCAGAGGAAACTTCCCCAAAGTTGAAAGATCCTGGCAGTTTCACTGTTCCTTGCGTCATAGGAGAACATAACTTTGGTAAGGCTTTGTGTGATTTAGGTGCGAGTGTTAACTTGATGCCTTTCTCTATTTTCAGGAAATTACAGATTGGAGAAACAATGACAACTTCAGTCTCACTGCAACTTGCTGATAGAACGCTCGTATTTCCGAGAGGCGTAGTTGAGGATGTGCTGGTCAAGGTTGACAAATTCATTTTCCCAGCAGATTTTATTGTCCTTGATATGGAGGAAGACGCAGACGTGCCAATCATCCTTGGGAGACCATTCTTGGCTACAGGTCAACCATTATTGATGTACAAAAAGGAGAATTAACCATGAGGGTACAGGACCAAGAAGTAACATTCAATGTTTTCAAGGCCATGAATTTCCCAGATGATGAAAAGAAGGAGGAATGTTTCAGACTCGATGTGATACACAGTACCATTCAGAACTCCAATGCAATGCAAAGTTCTACTGACAAACTTAAAACATGTCAATTGCCTGTGGAGCCTAAAGATAAAGCGTCTTTTGTACTGAAGGAGCCAATTCTTACTACAAGCAACAGAAGAGAAGAAGTTCATCAACTCAACGAATTGGAGGAATTTCACAATCAGCCTTTTGAGGATGCCAAATTGTACAAAGAAAAGGCAAGAAGAGACATGATGAGAAGTTAGTGCGCATACAACTGGAACCAGGGCAGAAGGTACTGTTAAACAAATCAAGGGTGAAATTCTTCCCATGAAGCCAAAATCACGGTGGTCAGGTCCATTTGTGATACCAAGTTTTACCAAATAGAGCCGTTGAGATACATGATCCTGACGCTAACAAAACTTTCAAGGTTAAAAATAAGCGTGTCAAGCACTACTGGGGAGAATCATTTGAGTGACAAAAAGAAAGTGTTACACTTTCAGATCCAGCTTAACGTTCGAGAAGCCAAGTCTGGCTGACGACTTTAAACTTAGCGCTAGCAGGGAGGCAACCCATGCAATTTGTGTATATATTGTGATTTGGTGTTTTTATTTTTGTGTGTTTAATTTTTGCAGGATTAGTCATTTCAAAATGGAAGATGCTCTCGCAAATCTTCGCAAGCAATTTCCTTCTCTCCCTCAAAATCTCTGATGAAAGTTTACAAAGCTCGCTTGGAACGGATGAGGTTACTGACAATTCACGGTGTGTTCCTAATGATATCGTTGGGTAATTGAAGCACGAGTCCGATTGGCAGGTGAGTCTTCTGACTCTTTTTTTCACATCTGCCTGGTTTTGGAAGAAGCACCTATGCAAAGAAACGAAGAGCTAAGCAAATGGGTGTTTGTTTTAAATTTCCACGATTTAATTGCAACACTCGTTGTCGTTCTTTAAGAATGGTGTCTGATAATCGTGAAGACAAAATTAAATTCATTAGGGATGGCTTGAGTAAGGAGTCTTTAGATGAAATATCTTCAACTCTTGAGACGCATCCCAGTGGATATGTTCACATTGCCATTCGCAAATTACATACACAATTCCAAAAAGAAAGACAACAATTAAGTCTCGGGAATCTGACTCAAAAAGACCCTGTTTGCCAATTTGTAAGAAAATTGGATGGGAAGCTTGTCCCTGACGCATAGACGTCAATCAAGCCTTACTTTTCTTGTAAATATTATATCTCTTTTTCTTTTCTTAATAATTGTGATTTGTTTTGTTGTTTTCTTTTATTTTCTCTGACAAGATCCAGACCTTTATGACTATCACGATATTTCGCTACTAATCGTCCTCTGGAAGATACTTGTGCTATTATTACTCACCCTTTTCAGGTACTATAAATTCAGCCCGTCATTGCACTTTTGAAGCATCCAGAGTTGAAAAAGAAATACAAAAAAAAAATGGAAGCCACTTCAGAAGACGAGTTGAAAACATCTGCGTGTTTTGCGGTAGTATTGTTGGTACTAAGCCACAATACATAGAAGCAACACAGGCATTGGGTCGAGTCTTAGCTGTAAGGAATATGCACTTAATATATGGCGGAGGAAATCTTGGACTTATGGGGATCGTTTCAAAGGCTGTACAGGAAGGAGGCAGTCATGTTTTGGGAATCATCCCAAAACCCTTGGCAGAGGCAAATCTTATTGGATCATCAAACGGAGAGGAACTGATCGTGCCAGGTATGTCTGAACTATTGGTAGAAATGATTAACTGTGCTGATGCTTTTATTGCTTTGCCAGGTGGGTTGGGCACATTGGAGGAAATTTTTATTGTACTATCTTGGCGAACCTGAACATACACCAGAAACCACTTGGACTGTTTAATGTTGATGGATTTTATGATTTTCTTTTTGTGTTTCTTGATGATGCTCGGAGAAATGGGTTCGTGTCAAAACCTTTGAAAGAACTCCTCTTCACTGCCAGAACTGCTCCGGATCTAATAGACCAACTCATAGCCTATGAACCACAAGTTGACCCTATCCTTTCAAAGATAAATTGGTTCGAAGACGATCGTGGTAAGAGGCGTCGAATTAATCTGGATCTTACCCTTTAATTTCTTGTAGAATTTCAGCTAACCAGGTATTATCTTCTAAACTCTTCTTCTACTGTTTAAGACATTGGGGACAATGTCTCATTTAGGTTTGGGGGAGGGAATTAGTTGATCAGTACCTTGTTTTTAGTTTGTGTGTTATTTTTATTTTTAGTCCAAAATTTTTCGAAAAATACAAAAAATTGAAAAATTAAAAAATTAAAAAAATATTTTGTGTTTTTTTGTGTTTTTAATTGACTAAAAAGGTAAAATTGGTAAGAGATAGCTGAGTAAGGAGTTTCCACTCCTGAGACGTATCTCAAACCTATTTCGAAACAAGTTAATTTTTGTTTATTTCATTTTGAATTATTTAATTTGTGAATTCTCCTTAAAACGGACTAAAATGGATCTTCATATGCTCAGTTGACAGGTATTATCAACATATATAGTAACATACGGACATGAGTTAAAATTGAAAAGTTTGTAATATTCAGTGCTCTAGTTTATTGGAGGAAGCATCTCAAAAAGCAGTGGAGTAAAAAAAAAACGTCTGAGATCCGAGTTATTAAGTCTGTAAGGGTGTTTTAACACCTAGTGCCCTAAAGCCAACTGGTTTGGGAGTCACTGACCCAAAGCTCGTTACATGGATCGAAGATGCTGCAAAAATATATATATCTGAAGTCTGAGTAATTAAGTCCGTAGGGGTGTCTTAACACCTGGTGCCCTAAAGCCAACTGGTTTGGGAGTTACCGACCCAACACTCGCTACATAGATGGAAGATATTGTATATAAATAAAAAAAAAATCAAAAAAAATCAGAAAAATGAGAAAAATTATTTCATTGCTACCAATAGTGTTAAATCTGATAGAACTTTAGGACAAAAATATTACTCTCTTATCAACTGCACTTATGACTGTTGTGGGAAAAAATGAGATGTTTAATATTTTGTTGGCTGTGTATATGAAGAATGGTAAAAATAATCGGAGAATTTACTTATTATGTA